>JACXGM010001385.1:11427-48368 GCA_016801145.1 Umbra pygmaea
AGAGAGCCCTAGCTGGTAGAGAGAGGCCAGAGAGCCCTAGCTGGTAGAGAGAGGCCAGAGAGCCCTAGCTGGTAGAGAGAGGCCAGAGAGCCCTAGCTGGTAGAGAGAGGCCAGAGAGCCCGAGCTGGTATAGAGAGGCCAGAGAGCCCGAGCTGGTATAGAGAGGCCAGAGAGCCCGAGCTGGTAGAGAGAGGCCAGAGAGCCCTAACTGGTATAGAGAGAGCTCTAACTGGTATAGAGAGAGCTCTAGCTGGTATAGAGAGAGCTCTAGCTGGTATAGAGAGAGCTCTAGCTGGTAGAGAGAGGCCTGAGAGCTCTAGCTAGTAAAGAGAGGCCTGAGAGGTGATGTTGGATGAGGAGGCATGGTAGACTGACAGAGAGAAGGAAATGGTGTCTGTGTCTTGTGTGCAGGATTAATCTTTACTAGTAAAATAGACAGACTGGGCAGCAAAAACTTTGAAAAACACCTTTTTCTTAATCTGAACATAACACACAAATAGACTGTACTGACTCATATTTTACCTCAGAACTTATTTACTAATACACAGTTATTTTTTGTAATTGGTTGTTTTTCTAATCTGCATTAATATTGGCTGACTCAAATGCCTAGTCAAACAGAAAACATGCAGTTTGTGTTTGTAACCTCTTAAATTATAAATATGTAACTAATATTCAAATACTTTTTGACCAAGTACTCTTACTCCTACTTGAGTGTTTTTTTCAGGTGGTATTTTTACTTAAGTACATTTTGGAACGAGTAACGGTACTTTACTTGAGTACAGAGGATAGTTTGTTTTCAGTACTCTACCCAACCCTGCTAGGCACCAGTTATATGAAAACTTTATTTGGCAAAGCATAGAATGTGATTGAAATCTAAATATTTGCATATTCTGCAAAAAAAACTGTGCTTACAATTTCTGAAATGTGTGCTGCTTTTGAACATGCTGTAGCATTTCCACATTTCAACTATTCAAATGTTTGATGGTGAATGGACAAAGAATTGACAAGTGAAACCAGCTATGTACATTAGTCCTAGGGAAAACCTGACCAGATCTTACAAACACAGCTTTGGTGTATTGGTACACTAAACATATTTTTTTAGTTAATCGCACTTAAGTTTCTATTCTGTTAAATCTAACCACAATATTGTTGACTTATGCTGTAACCATACAGTATGTGTGACCACAGCACAGGAAAACAAAAAGCACTTTAGAAACCACAAGTCAAAAATGCATCCCATTTCTTCATAGAGGTTGATGTCATCATGTGGAAGATGAGATGGCACAATCAGCAGCTCACTAATATGAACATCTAATGGCTCGTTTGGAGTCTAGACCCACACCATTCATCACAGAAAAAAGTTTTTATTTTACAGAACTTTTCATATTTTTTACGTATATATTAAATCGTTAAGTTTCATGTTACATGGACATCTGGAACCACTGGACACTTTAAAGACTAGGTGGTATACTCTAAGAAACAATATCCAAGAAGGGTTTTTCAGTTGTCCCATTTTTACATGTACATTTGAGTAATTTAGCAGATGCTCTTATCCAGAGTTTCTTAAGAGTAAATACAGAGATATCCCCTGGAGCAACTTAGGATAAAGTGACTTGCTCAATGGCACAATGTAATTTTGCCCTCTAGGGAATCATACTGGCAATGTTCTTACTACAAGTCTTGACTTTTTAACAAATGAGAAACCTGACGTTCCCATAGGCGAACACAATGGGTCCCAGAATAACTAACTGTTCTACTAAGGGAGAACACTATATGGGTCCTAGAATAACTATTTTGGTTCCAGTAAGAACCCCTTCTGTAACAATATAGAACCCTTATCACTGAGGATTCTACATGGAACCCAAAAGGGTTCTACTTGCCCAAAACGGTTCCTATGGAGATAGCCAAAGAACCCTTTTGGCTCTTTTTTCCAAAGAGTGTACAGTACTGTAGATAAGCCAAGGCCAGTTTTCACAAAATATTTTATCTTACTGCTAAAAGGATTTATAAACAGCAGTAAAGGTTTTTAGCTAAGAGATTCCTTTTAAACCGTATTCATAGAGCTGCTGAGACTTGTAGTAAGCAATTCTGACAACTCTTTCGATAAGAGTAAGGGGGTGGTTCACCCCGTTGCTATAGATGATGCAATGTTCCATGAATGAGCTTACGTACTTTGGCCGCAGTGATTGGTCGATAGGGGATGGGTGTCTGTCAGTGAATTAATCAATTAATCAAAAATAATTTAAGCAATAATGTATGATGTTTTATATTGCCATATTGAAATAAAGATATTTAAATTAATATGTAGCCATAGCGTCACTGATTAAATGTAAAAATTATAATTATATACTGACTATAAACATGAAAAGGAGATAATTATATACTGAATTGTCAATATATAATTCTCTGTTACAAGTTTAATTAGTGAAACTACGGCTAAAATTTTATTTGGACATCTATATGATGTTCTGCAAATTGTCAGCCTCTTACATGTCTGGCCGCTCGTAAACAATTAGTGGATATGCAGCAGTCTTCTTAGTATCAGACTAGAACATCAGCCTGACGGTAAATCAGGAAAAACGGTAAAACAGTAAGGACAACTTTTACTTCTTGGGCAACTTGTGGTTGAGAGCAAGGACATCATTAACGAGACATTTAGAAGTTGGGATAACTTTGAAAACCAAAAAAGACTCTTGGGAATACTTATGCCTGCAAATAAATGCATCTTGTGCTGGTATGTTCTTAGTCTCAGAAGGGTGACTATATTGCAAAATTCAAGCGACAAACTACTGCCACAAGTTATAGGACAATAGGGCAGTTACATTCAACTACACAATTATATTATTATTATAAGACCACAATTATTCAATGTATTTCGGCTATAGAAAAATTAACAAATATTTTATACATAAATTAACCTCGCTATACATGTAATGTAGGCTACAATTCAAAACATGAATTGCCCTTATAAAGGAGGTTCCATATTATAGGATCATTTCTGATTTGGTCTAAGTGACTTAGGATTTTAAGTTCTTTCACAGATTTAAGAGCTGGTTTTAACACTAATATGCATTTTGAAATACTCTTAGACCAAAAATTTTGGAGTCCTCAAAATTAGGAGTGACACGCCCATTGTTTTTGAGTTTCTCCTAAATCAGCAAGTTAGGAGCTACTTTTAGCCTTAAAATGTTTTGTGAATACGGGCCCAGATCCAAAAACATTGGTGTTCCTCGGTCTTGCTTTTCCTGAACTTTCAAATCACAGTTAATACATTAACAGGGACATCGAGAAGCTTTTGTCAGAAGTAGTCCACCATCGCAGGTCACCCTACGTCATGATAGCCAGTGGTTCCAGCTTGACTTTAGCCGGACCTCCTGCAAGAGGCAGTGCAAATTGGCATAATGCTGCCCGGGATTTGGGTTAAATAAATCTGATTATCTATCCTGCCACATTGCTCTCCAGCGACTCCTTGTGTTCAGACTGGGCACCTGTAAATTCAATATCAAAAGTACCCTGTGATCATAATCATCCTGTACATAGAGGTGGGTAAAAGTAAGAGTAACTTTCTGGGTTCGGCTGGGTTCACACATTTTGGGAAGTTCCTCATTAAGACCAAAATGAAAAAGTAAAGGAAGTTCATAACTTAGAGTGATCTATAAAATGAAAATAAAGAGTAAAAAATGACTAGTTATGGTCATTGGTTAGTAATGAACTCCCCTTACCAGGTAAGTTAGTTTGTAACTGCGAACATCCCAAAATGGGTGAACCCAGCAGAGTACTCCTACTCTTACTTTTACCCACCTCTGTATGCTCTGACTAAAGGCTCCCATGTTGGATGAGCAGCACAAAAAGAATCGCTGTCTGGGCGACGTGGTTGGATGAATCATGTGAGCGCTCCTCATCATTCCAAAGATCTGTCCAAGGAGTTGTGAAGCTGCCGACAAGGCAGGATTAGTGGGAGTTGGGAAGGGAAGAAAATCGGGGGAGAAAGACGTTGCGCACCATCAAACCAGCTCCAGTTTCAAACAGTCACAGATTCTGTTTTGTTGACATAGGGGGCTGAGGGCCATTGACATAGGGGGCTGAGGGCCAACTAATTAGCCGTTGTGTGGTGTACGCTCACTATTCTCTCTGGAGCTGAGTGCCAGGTTTATATTTCTTGTTGTCTGAATGGAGACACACACACACACACACACACACATTTATAAGGAGATCTAGAATTGGGCCCTGTTTGGCTCCATGCTCAATGACACCTGATTCCTTATTTTCTAGGGCACTACCAGGACTCTGGTCTAAAGGACTACTGTATATAGGAAAAATATTTGCATTTTGGGTCCCCTGTCCTGTATTTATTTTATTTATTTATTTAACCTTTATTTAACCAGGTAAGTTGACTAAGAACAATTTCTTATTTACAGCAACGACCTGGGAGCAATTAGGGTGAAGTGTCTTGCCCAAGGACACAACGACATTTGGCTCAGTCGGGAATCGAACTGGCAACCTTCTGACTACAAGTCTGACTCCCTACCCACTGAGCCATCTGCGCCCTGTAGCTTGTACTCTAGGCAGGTCTCAGGTGTCAACCTGTAGTGTTCATTGTTAATGTGTAATATAGGCTAATGTATAAGTGAGACAAGTCACTTTGGGTAAAAAGGAAAGGCTATGATAAATGGCATAAATGTTATTAAAATAGTTATTAAAGAATGCAGCAGCAAGCCCAGCCGTCAAAACGGAACACCTGAAGGTGTTTTCTGCCTGCAGGTCTGTTCTCACACCTGCTTCTCTGTAAGCACCAAAGTTTCCAATTAATGAGTCACTGTTCCCGGATTCACACATTCTGGAGGGACACTTTCAAGGTCAGTTTTTTAATGCAGTAGCAGAACTCTAAAAAAAACTCTTCTTTGAGAGTTTGAAAACCGCTCCATTGAAAACAACTGCTTGCCCAACACATTCTTGCTATTTTAATGAACACAGGGCACTACTATAAACCTGGAATGCTTCAGTTGGGACCGTGCAGGTATTACGTTTCCTGACAAACTTGTAGAGCAAGCTCATAAGTCCAGTGGCAGTAATGACACCCTTCGCACTGGTTAGTGCTCTCGTTTAGACCAGAGCCTTGGTCAATAGTGGTGCCCTACTTAGTGAATATGGGACGAGGTCAAACATACCTCAACAATACGGGACAAGGTCTTTTTCATTTTCTGTCCAGTTTCGATACGTGCTTGAGGAAGGGAGTCAGCCTCATGACCCTCAAGCTGTGATATGGTCAGCGCAATGGGGCAATAGGGGTGTTCTGCTGTGGGTTATTTGATACTGACAACAGTCTGGGACATCTATTGACTGTACTGCACTTAGAAATGTCAAGGAAGGAATTGTGTTACACCTGCAGTGGCATTTATTTATTTAACCTTTATTTAACCAGGTGGGCTCGTTGAGAACAAATTCTCATTTAAAACGGCGACCTGGCCAAGATGAAGCAAAGGTGCAAGTACAGACAGAGTTACACATGAATACAAATACACAAGAATAACACAGTGGGTCGGGTAAGGGAGAAAGATAGAAAAGTGCAGTTGAATGTGCAGTTGAATGCAGTTGAATGCAGTGTACAGAGTAGCAGGCAAATACAATGAAATAAGTTAACACTAGTAACTTATCATGTTGTAGTTACATGATACTGAGTTAAAAATGAACATTCAGGACGATGGAATGCTTGCATTCTGAATGAGAAATGGATACTATAATCTAAAGAAAACCTTTTTTGACTGTTGCGATGAATTAAACTAACACTGGGATACAAATGATGCCACCCTGCTAAGAAGGTGTACACTTCAGATCGAGCTAGTGGAAAATATGTGCTGCTAGTGTGATTTTTACCTTTGAAATATGACTTGACACAGATTTTTGAATTTGGTGTGTAAAAAGAAACGTAGTCTTCCTTCCAAAATCCTTCAAATCTCAGCCCGGACTCACCACAAAGTTCCAGTCAGTGTTGATCCTGTCGGCGAAGCCCAGGATGAACAGTAGGAGGTATATAGTAGAGCAAAAGAACATGGTGACCGAGACGAACATGACCCAACCCTGCAACAGAGGCACGGGCACGTTTGAGGAAGCCACTAGAATCCATACCAGCCCACCGAATATCTGTGAATGGAACGGAGAATGTACGTCAGACATTATGTTGATGATCGTAGTGAAAATCACTGCCTCTATTTCTAGATTTGTTAAGAGAATAAAGATTATTAGTTATTCATGAGGGAGTTAATATTGACTATGACTGCAGTATTTGTAAGAGAATGAAAAAATTAAGTATAAGTTACATGAGGCCAAGTGTGTAGGAACAGGAGGGATGTCCCCTCAAATGTTAAAGGAAGGAAATGTCCCCCCACTAATATCAAGCGCCTACGACTTTGCATGAGGCAGTGAATTTGTGCCAATGTGCCTTTTTTAGCATTACAAACTAATTTAGGTTATACTGAAAATGAGGAAATGCACGCATTTAGTACTATTGTACCTCTGGATGAGGGCGTCTACTAAATGACTAGTTTGCATGTCTGACTTGTCACCTTTCGGCGAATTTCGCCATTTTAAATTCAAAACAATGGACCTACTGTATTATTAGTGTAGATCCAATGACAACTGTAGGCCTGGTGGGGAGTCTGCCTGCCTTCTTTGGATGACTATTGGCTGTAAACGAAGGAGTGACGCTCGATTGAGCCAATCATTTATAAAACAGAATTTTGCACTTGTACTATCTTTGCACTGTCTGGATTATAGATGCTAAACTACGTTTCGTTTCCATGGTTTTGTACTGTGCAACAATACAGTTTTTTCCAATCTGATGATGGAGCTGGCTAGTAGTTTTGCCCTGACTGGATAGAGAAGAAAAGGCAGTTTGCCATTACAAAAGTTGCCAGCGCACATGAAGGTAGATCAATGACTTAACAAACTTTCTATAATATTTCTATAATATGTAAAAATAAGTCCTCCTTTTGAGAAATATTTACCAAAAAAGTTGCCCATTTGGTATTATATTTACTCGGGACATGTCCTGGGCCCTTTCAATAATGGGGCGATGTTTCTGAATAGCAAACTATAGCCATGTGGGTATGCACTTTCCCAGGGCACTGCCAACAGAATCACATATTCCAAAAGGTAGGATACAGTGTTTTGAATGGAATTCTAGACTATATTGTAAAAACGTAGGATTGTGGATGTGTGTTTGAGAGGGTGTGTGGCTGAAGAGTTTGATTAGCCATATTCCAGAGTTAATTAATTATCAGTTAGCTGTAATCAATTAATTTAGTCATTAACCTATCAACGAAGTGAAGGTCAATGTGTATGTCGGCTCAGGGGTACATTCACATTGTGAAATGGGCTGTAAGTCTGTTATTGATTAATGAGTGTGTGTGTGTGTGTGTATACCTGCCTGAAAGTGTTTTGTAGGAAAGCAAACAGGATTAATATTTTCTTTCACATTTTAAACAGAGGGATTTATGCTCAGAAGCTTACCTGTTCAGTGTTACACTGTCAAGTCGCTACCCCTGCTTATCAAGTGGTAGTTGCCAAGAAGCCATCTAATTAAAGTGGCATGAGTCTGACATTTAAATGTAGAAACAATATTGGGGCGCAGATGCCTCAGTGGTTGAGAAGGGTCTGGCTGCAGACCTCCAGTGTCAGGCTGCTTCCGTTGCAGGCTCCACGCTCAGGCTGCCTCCAGTGTCAGGACCGGAAATGACAAACTTTTTGTGCGTCTCTTAAACGTACAATATGTAGTTTTCGGCCGTCAGGGGGCTCCTAATCAAAACAATAGCAAAAGATGTACTTGGATGATGTCCGGAAGTAGCGTGGGATCATGGGTTTTGTTATCGTCGTCATTGACAACCTTCCAATCTAGCATCTCTGGGAGAAAAAATGTTCACTGACAAACAGTGTTGGGTAAAGTTACTTTTACGATTACTTTTCAGTTACTTGTTGAGTTCACAAGTTTTGGGAAGTCCCTAATTAAGACAAAATTATCAGGTAAATTTAGTTAATATCTTAACAGTGACCTATAAAACAAATAGAAAGAGTAAAGAAAATTTGAATCATGGTCACCAGTAAGATATGAACTCCATTTACCTGATCATTTTTTTCTTAATTAGGGACATCTCAAAACTTGGGAACTCAACAAGTAACTGAAAAGTAATCGTAAAAGTAACTTTACCCAACACTGCTGACAAGTAATGTATTGTTAAAAATATTATAACTTTACTCACGTTATGTTTGGCAGTTCCCTGGAACTTAGAACAACTAGCAGTCAAAGGTTATATGATGCCATTGATGGAAGACAAAATGAAACGTCCCGTGTCTTCGAATTATATTACAAATTTATAGGTGTTTGAAAGTTGGTGGAAACATTTAGGATAATGTAAGTACACAACTAAGAAATTTTATATAATATAGGTATAGTGATGTTTGCTTTTTTAATGCAAAGTACATCTTTTGTTATTGTTTTGGAAAACTACATATTGTACCTTTAAAGGACTGAACACTCTGAATCCAAGGGTTACGTTTGCAATTTGCCGAATAAATTGCAGAATGATAATACCTAATGTGGATGGTTTTTAATAAATAAGTTACGCTAACGGTGGTTAAGGGTTGACTGGCGATCAGCTTATCTGAGGATGTCTTATGCGCAAGAAACTTTATAATAACTGTATACACACTTTTGGAAGAAGCCGCTTTGCTGTTGATTTATTCTTAATTTTAAATTAATCAATACTAACATGAAAAATATGAATTTATACGTTGCAGTATAAGTCTACCAGCATTATTATCGCATTAGCCTACATCAAGTGTCAAAATAAACGCCATTCATAGCCTATAGTTTAGCAACATTAGTCCATGTAAAAACGTTGAGCTTAATGGAATATGCATTTCCTAATGGAAAATGTATTTATTGACAATTTGCAAACGTAACCCGTGTTCAGTTCTTTAAGAGACGCACAAAGTTTATTTCCGGTCCTGACACTGCAGGCAGCCTGAGAGTGGAGCCTGCAACGGAAGCAGCCGGACACTGGGGGTCTGCAGCCAAACCCTCTTGCAGTGGTTAGGGAGGCAGACTTGTAGTCAGAAGGTTGCCAGTTCGATTCTCGACAGTGCCATATGTCGTCCCTTTGGCAAGGCACTTTACCCTAATTTCTCCCAGGTCGTTGCTGCAAATAAGAACTTACCTGGTTAAATAACAGTGAAATTAAAATAAAATGAAAATGCTATAGCATATGCCTTCTGGCTTGAACCCTTTTTTAAATGTGACTCATTTCACAGCAAAACGTTTTTTTTTCTGAAAGCCAGACTGCATAGGTCAATGAAGCAGCGTGATAGACCGCTAAATAGACCACCTAGGCCCTCAATCCTGAAGTTCAAATGAACATAACATTATCCAGTAAGTATAGTCTATCGTTTGAGTGTAGAATTTCCCGCGGACCTAAATCGAGGAATCTGTTGCAGTACCAACGCTGATGTACGGTAGCCTACTTAACAACTTAACAAAATAATACATTGAGCACTCACAATTTCCAAGACGATCAACGCACCGGAATACGTCCTCAATATTTCTAGTCCCAATGGTAAAGATATCGTTGGCGCTGGGAATGTGGTAGCAGCAGGATTTGTCGCCGGCTCTGACATCCTCTCCTTCATGTAGTTCGACACCAAACGCAAGCTATCCAACATTCATGGATCCCAAAACGGGTTTAACAGGTGCACAGCGTTGACACTCCCTTGACTTTCTCCACTGCACCAGTCTCTCTAGGAGTGAAGGCAATCACAAAACCGCACCTCTGTGGCGTCACGCTGAATAAATTTATCAATTACGACTTAAACGTGCCAGAGAAAGTGTGAACAATTAATCCGTGTCAGGTAAAAACTCTGGATGCAGTGATTTAGTGATTAACTTTCGTAGATAAATAGATGAGGCAGCCTAAAGTCAATATTTGTCTACCTGCGGAGGAGAAAATTCCAAGGTGAGTCTGAGATTGAAAAAGGGACAGCACCTCGGATTTCATAGTATTGTTAAAAAATTGCATATTGCTGAAGAATAATGACCCACCATAGACGTTTCTGGTACTCATACAAAAACGGCTTTGGAGAAGTGTTATTCATTGCTAAAATGTGAAATGTTTTGGAGGGGTGGACTGAGACGCAACATGTTGGTGACATTTATTATAGCTCGTCCAGGTTAATGTTTACCCGAAGTATGTCGATAAGCAACTCGTGTACGTAAGGCCAAGCTGCAGAATTGGCCCTATGAAATATTAGAGTTGCAATGACTATTGTAAAGTTAAGTGCTATTAATGTTGTAATTTTTGCTTCCAAGTTTATAGTTTTTTTAATTTAATGTGGGGCTACTACAAACCCCAGATGTTTCTTATGCGAATAAATAAGACACTCAAAAGGACTCGATTTGTAGGACGTTTATTTCACATAATGTTCCGTATACTAACCCAAAGATAAGGTTTATATGTAAAAAAATACACATGAATATAAAAGCTGATTTGTTACAATTTTTCATTCTGCATATCAGAGTTTATTCATTTATTTATTCACGACAACACCACTGAAAACAATCACCTTTGTCATAACACTTCAGCACACACATTCCCAATATGTGAAAGTAAAAGATAATGGTTTCTGTCTAAGGGCCTTATGGCCACTTTCACAATTGTTGAGCAACTCTAAATGGAATGTATTGATGACGTCACAGAACTGTGGCCACACCTCCCCTCCTGTTCTTCTTGAACTCACACACGTAGTACATGGTGACGTCACAGTCCACGTGGTTCCAGGCACCTGTGTGTGGTTACAATCCAGACGAGTCAGAATGGAACTGTTGAAATCTGTACTTACAAATAGCACTAGTCTAAATATGTTTTTAAATTGTTTCCTAGAAGTAGTTTACTATTTTTTGTTTACACGTTTGTCTCCCCTCCCAATTGTTGTTGTCCCCCCCTTTTCCACATTTCTGCAACTCCTCGGCCCATTGCGGGATGGTGAAAGGCTCGGAGAGTGACGTGGGAAGGTGCACACACAGACTCAACTTAATTTTAGGTTTACACATTGATATCTAGAATTCAATTCACAAGATAGCTTTTGTTGACATTTCTGTGAGAACTAACGCAATTCCAAATAATGCAATCCGCTTTGCAGTAGGCCGCTGGCCATGCAGTGACGAACTAATTTGGAAGTTAAAATGTCCTGCCATACCTGTGCTTAGCATCTCCACACAGCTGGTGTTGGTTGAGACCCTTGTGGGTTCCTGTAGACCCCAGGTACTGTGGTTCTGCACTGGGGTAAGATCTGTATAGACAGTCCCTTCCCCCTTCTCACCAGCCTGCAGTCCGATAAAGACGTGGGTGAGGCCTGCTTGCGCGATGTAGCCCGCTATCAGGAGGTTGGTGTCTGGCGACTTTGGCATGGCGAGCATCCCGCCCCTCTGCTTACAGTTTAACAGCGCCTCTCTGTACCTTCTTGCCTCTTTTACAACCAAGTAGAGCTTCTCCTCAGTCTCCTTGATGCCTAATATCACTTGGTAGGAAAATAAAGAGGTGTAATGTTGTCATTTATCCACATGGTGTTGCAGAGCCAATCCGGAGTAGGTTTTTGAGTATATGGTTTTACCGTTTTTCACAAACTTTACGGCATTCCTCAGCTTGCTGATAGTGATATCAAGTTCCCCAACCACTTTTCTGTACCTTCCACAATCACACGTTGTTCCTGTCAGACACTGGGAGTTTAGTACAATGAACCTCATTCTCTTTCAGAACAAAACAAGAGACCACCACATAAGGGGAACATGAGCTTCAATTCATATTCAAATCTTTGTACATTATTCTCCTCAGTGTTCAATACATTTCTTCACCTGTTTTCCCTTTTAATCCAGAGGGTCCCTCTACTCCCGCGTCTCCTTGGTCACCTGAAATATAAATACACAGTTACCATAGTTACACCAGCTTCATCCAGGACAGTCCCAAAATCCATGAGCAGAGTTCTGTTTCCTGAGAGAAAAAGTTGTTGTAGTTACACATTCTTACCGCTAGATGGAACCACTCCACAGTGCTTCACTTAAAAGTTTGAAGCAGGAGACAAACTCTCCTTAACAAAAGGTGTTTATCCCCCAAACGACAGTTGGAACAAGTTAGGGGAAGTAAATAGAATACAAACATAACACAGCTGGTTTTTATGGCCGTTAGGCTACTGGGGTTCGATAATGTGTAGGCGTCATTAAAGCTTCAAAGGATCTGAGATTTTCAGAGATCGGCTTCATTGATTTCGCATTGGCTTGGTAGAGCTGCATGAAATGGGCATATGTTTCACAGAGTGACAAGGTATAATAGTATGATCACAAAGCATTTAGACATGTCATTATATATGTTGGGTCTTAGTCTTAACCTACTAAATATGCACTGGCTACTTTATTAGGTACACCTTACTAGTACTGGATTGGATTTTGCCTTCAGAACTGCCTTCATTCTCCGTGGCGTAGATTCAACAAGGTGCTGGAAACATTCCTCAGATATTTTGGTCCATATTTACATTATTTTCATGTAGTTGCTGCAGATTTGCCGACTGCACATCCATAATGTGAATCTCGAGTTCCACCACATCCCAAAGGTGCTCGATTGGATTGAGATCTGGTGACTGTGGAGGCCATTTCAATCCAGTGAACTCATTGTCATGTTCAAGAAACCAGTTTGAGATGTGAGTTCTGGGACATGGTGTATTATCCTGCTGGAAGGAGCCATCAGAAGATGGGTACACTGTGGTCATAAAGGGATGAACATGGTCAGCAACAATACTCAGGTAGGCTGTGGCATTTAAAAGATGCTCAGTTGGTACTAAGGGGCCCAAAGTGTACCAAGAAAATATCCCCCACACCATTACACCACCACCACCAGTCTGAACTGTTGATACCAGGCAGGAAGGATCCATGCTTTCATGTTGTTTATGCCAAATTCTGTCTCTACCATTGCATGGGTTTCCCGCAACACTTCGTTATTAAGGCGGCCGCCCAGACAACAGCCGATCGCCGCCATAACTGAGCAGTCCCAAAAAAGTAAATGTGATGTGTGATATGTCCGACCACCGCCATCTGCTGGTATTTTAATGTGATTGCACTTTATTTAGTGCGCAGCAATAAACAGTGAACATGATCACCGTTGTATATTTTTTGGACAATTCTCTTTGATTCACCTTTATTCCCCATTCTGATTCTTGGTTTGAACGTCGGCAGATCATCTTGACCATGTCTACATTCATAAATGCATTGACTTGCTGATTAGAAAATTTTAAATGGCCTATGAGCAGAGATGTACTGGGACAAAAATTTGGCCTGGGAATTTGGATGGAGCGGCCGGCGAGGGGGTGGCGCGCGCGCGCTGTATCTGTCACTCCCCGCGTCCATCATTCACTCTGGGTTTCTTCTCATCTAAATATAGAGGAACTCTCTCTCGCTCGATTTGACGGCCCGGGCCAGAAGGCAGTTTTGCGCTTCTGCGGATGCAACAGCCAGTCCATTTCACTCTTGCTGCTGCCTACTCGTGCTGCCTCCTTGAATATCTATGCATTCTCTGGTATCTCTCTCTCTAACTTTGCAATTCATGACTCCCAGTTTTATGTAATATGGTTTCAAAACCGAAAGCCTCAACTTCTAGAGTTGATCCAATACCATCATGTCTTTTTCAATCATGTTTTGATTTCCTCTCTCCTGTTGTTCTGAGAATTGTCAATAACTCTCTGTGCATTGGTGTTGTGCCAGCAGCACTTAAAATTGCTGCTGTCTCTCTAGTATCAAAAACTAACAACAGGGACTTTGATCATTTGTAAAATTTTCGTCCCATCTCTAATCTTTTGTTCCCCGCCAACATTTTTGAACAAACAGTGGCTTCTCAACTGCTTTCTCATCTTTCCTCTAATTATCTTTTTAAGCCACTTCAGTCTGGATTTCGTGAACTCCACACTACCGACAGCGCTAGTACAAGTCACTATTGATTTGTTAATGTCTTCTGATTCTGGCCGTCTATCCATACTGATTCTTCTTGATCTTAGTGCCGCTTTTGACACTATAGATCATTCTATTTTAATCACCTGCTTAGAGACTATCTTTGGAGTTTCTGGTTCTGCATTAAAGTGGTTTAAGTCCTACCTCTCTGATCGCAAGCAGTTTGTTGTGATGGGTGACTGCAAGTCTGAGGTCGGTGTGGTGCACTCTGGTGTTCCTCAGGGATCAGTTTTGGGCCCTTTACTTTTTAGTATTTACATCTTCCCATTTGGCCAACTTTTAATAACTCTTGGTCTTAACTTTCACTTTTATGCCGATGACACTCAGATCTATATACATTCAAAACCTGATGTCAATTTGCCTGTGTCTTTTCTTTCTCAATGTTTTGAGAAACAGTGACAAGACTGAAGTGATGCTTATTGGTTCACCTCATCAGTTGCGTAAAGCAGAATCTATAACCTTGAGTGTGGATGGCTCTGCTTTGCAATTCCGAATTCCAAACCTGTGATTGTGTTTCTACCAAATCAGAAACATTGCCAAATTACGTTCTATGTTGACTTTCTCTGTAGCTGAAAAGTTAATCAACACTTTTGTTTTTTCACGTATTGATTACTGTAATGCCTTGCTGGCTGGAGGTTCTAAAGCTAATCTAAGTAAATTACAGTCGGTACAAAATTCAGCTGCTAGAATTCTGATTAGGACCAGTGCAAGGGATCACATTACACCTATCCTGGAAAAATTGCACTGGCTTCCTGTTAGTTTTCATATTGATTAAAAAATTCTCATGCTCACTTATAAGGCCTTGAATAATTTGGCCCCTCAATATTTGTGGGAGCTTTTAACCCCCTACGCCCCTACACATGCTCTACGCTCTTCTGAACCTGGTCTTTAAACTGTCCAAACAACACGACTAAAAACCATGGGTGATCGGGCATTTTCTATTTTGGCTCCTAAATTGTGGAATTCCCTGCCCTCTGAGATTAGGAATGCAGAATCCCTTAGTGTTTTCAAATCGTCACTAAAAACTTACCTTTTTAGGGTAGCGTTTATGTGATTCATGTGATCACTTGACACTAGAGCTGGGCGATATGGAAAAAATCTAATATCACGATATTGTTGACCAAATACCTCAATATCGATATTGCGGCGATATTGTAGGGTTGCCAATTGGTGCTTACAAAGAAATATTTACACAATGAGATTTTTGATAAATTATCATCATTGATGTGTACATAATAACTAAGTGGGGTAAAGGCAAATAATAGAAAAGCTAGAACAGTCTGGTAAATTCAGTAAATTACATCACTTTACTGTAATCCAGCCTTTAAAATCAGGAAAAGATATCACGATATTACGATATCCAAATTCTAAGACGATAATCAGACTAATATCCCGATATCGATATCATTTCGATATATTGCCCAGCCCTACTTGACACCATAGTTATTTTATTGGTTTTTATTTTTATTGCTTATTTAATTTTTACTGTCTAGACTGACATGTGTATCTTTAAATTTTATTATTTTTATGTAAAGCGCTTTGAGATGTTACTTTTAAAGGGGCTATATAAAATAAAGCTTATTATTATTATTATTATTATTACTACTGTCACCTGTTTTAATACATCCAGGACTGTAACTGGCTGACCGGCCGTAAAGTAAAATATGACGGCCCAAAATGAACCGGCCAGTTGAAACTCCCGATGGCCAGTCCGTCCCTGCCTATGAGTGTATATTGTCATTGTGTTTTCTAATTGACTAATTGGTCTGGATATCTGTACAGAACTGAATGCATTGCAGACTGGATTTACCAGGCTCTAGATTAGGGCGTAAAGTATAGAACTTATTTAATGTTTCACAGTGTACATATCGTCATGGTTATTAAATAAGCCATTCTTAACTCACATTAAAGATTCAAGAATACCCGGTTCTGTATACTACATTTAATAACTTCAAATACTTTATCACTTCCTGATTGAGCTTGCCTGGTATAATAGACTGATGGAATACATCTAAATATTGTAACCGTGCCCATCTCGTACTCAGCAGGCTAAAGCAAATTTGAATCTGACTGAACACTGAATCAACTAATGCCCCTTGATGCATCAACACCCTGAATTAAAGAGGTTCAGTGGGTAAAGAGGCTGGACATGGATGGTAGAGGTTCTTGTAAACAAACTCGATGGCTTCGAGGTGTTTTGCGTCTGGTAGAGTGTGTGTGTCTTTGAGGCTGTTTCTGGTATGATTCACTATGTTTTCACCATTGGCCCAAAATACTGTAGAGCCAAAACAGTTTTCCTCACCGTAAATCAGACTTCTGAGTTAAATAATTACCTTTCTCTCCAGCAGGACCTGTCTTTCCAATTCGGCCGACCCCTCCTTGACATCCCGGCTGCCCTATGAAACCTACGAGAAGGGAGGAAGTACACTCATGAACTCCCCACCCAACACAACAGCCTCTATTTGTTTTGTTATTTAGTTTTGACGGTTAGTAATTGGAATTACGAGAGGAACTACAGGCCAAGGGTGTGGGATGGGTGAGTGTGGCGGGGGTGCAAATATCCTGCTGTAAATTGATAGTAGTTAAAATAATAATTAATGTACATTGAATATTAACTGATGGACTAAACCTAACCCACTGTCATGTGACTCCGCCCAGTTCCACTCTGAGAGAGGATAAATTCCTTGTAATGTTTACATCCAGTAAGGGATGATTTTTAGGGAGCTAAGATCTCTAATGGGGTGGGTTTCTAAGTTACTTTGATGTTTGTTTTGACAAATTAACTATTCTTAGCGTCATGTTGGAGCAGTCCTAACACTGGGGAAAATGTATCTGCAGGGAACACCATTATAAGGTTTTATGCTGGAATGACATAGGCCTGATTAATGACATTTCCCACTGATATTGCCAGTTTAACTGTACTTCAGAGGCTGAAGATAACATTCTCTCATATCACTACCTCCTTTTCAGGGGCCAACCGTTTTAGCTTGTCTAACGGCTCTCTCTTTTCCATCTGTTAAACAGAGAAGCAGCTTAGGGGCAAGTAATTGTTTTGTTTTGTAGTGTTAGTTTGGATGCCAAAAACTACTTTTGACTAAATAGGGTGCAATTTGGGAAGCCGATTTAAGTTTTGTGGCCATTGTGTGCAAAATCAAAGGCAATTAACCTTTGGCTTCTGTCAATCTTTACTTAGTCGACTATGTAAAAGGGTATTGTTTGTAAACTGCCTTTGATGGTCATTGACCCTATTTAAGCTTCATTGACATGTAAAAGGACCCTTTACATATCTAAGTAAATGTTGTTGCATATTTCCTGTAAATGATCCTTTCAGTGTCATAATGAAAGGCGTAATATTCAAACTAGCATATGTCAGTTCAACCAGCAAACATATCCTGGAAACCAAAATTGTTAGTTTTGTTATAAACTTGTTGGCTACTTTGAAAAACCAACAAGCGTTTTTATTTTTTCATCTTCTCTTTCAAATGGCTAAAACGATCCTGGAATTTCACTCTCAGTAGGTTGGCCAGATGATGCAAATGTGTGTTTATGAAAAAGGGGAATGGCGATCTAAAGATTTCCTAAACTGTGCTGTACTGTGTGTAATGTTCCAGAAAAAAACAGATGCCTGGAAGTATGTATGGAAGTAATTTCTGGATTAGAATACACTACCAAGGGCTCACATGTATCTGTTGTGTAGTAATCTACTTTCAGTGCTGAGGTTAAAGTTTGTACTTTCGGGCCTGGAGGTTAACCTGCATGGCATTAAATAGTAATTCAAATCTGGCTGGTCAACTAGATGCATAAAAAACAGGAACTTCTGTTTCATTTTGTTTTTTTGTTGGCAAATTCAAACCATGAAGAATACCAACTTAAAAAGACCAGTAAAATAAAACTAGAGGATGATTCTTGTGAAATGCTGGTCAGTTGTGCATCATAAACCGTGTTTTTGTCTCAATGTTATAATTATATGCATCAAGCCTGTCAAGTATTTTTTTTACTCTCTGACATCATTTTAATTTCTAAACAGTTTAAGTATTTAAATGTTAAACTAATAAATTAATAAATAAATAGAAACTAACCCAGTGTTCCTGGTGGGCCAGTCTTACCCTGTTGTCCCTGGTCTCCCTCATCTCCCATTTCACCGAGGTCTCCTGTTAGAAAAAGATTGTCTATTATATTGCATTATTATTTTATCCCCTCCCAAATGTAGCTCTATCCAATTGTAACTACAACCCTGTCAGAATCGTAGCGACACCTGATGTGCTTGAATGTGGTTCCATATCTTCCTCCTCGGAACCCTTGTCAAGCCATTCTGCTTGTTGTCACACTGCCTGTCCAACCAAGAAGTTAGTTTGGTCAGGGCGCGTGACCACACTCAAATAAAAACCTCAATGTTTGCAAGAGCCCAACCCACCTGAAGGAGGCGCTAGATTGCAATGAGAAAAGAAATTCCATGCGTGTACTCACCATCGTGTGTCGTTTTGCTAGTACGCAACACCCAATAGAGCTCCTAGCCACACATATTTCCAGCAGTATAGTCAATTCTCAAACCTAGACTGTGGTGGACAACGTGGCACTATGAAATAGTGTCTCAAAGCATTTTGTGATTTCAAAACGGCATTACTGTATATAAATTTTACACAAATTTGATATGAAAGAAAATGGAATTAGAGTGTGGGTGTATAGGGTTTCAAATGCATTGATTATATATTTAAAGTTGTTTTGGGGGTATATTTTGTAATTATTTACAGTAGGAAGCATAGGTTAGGTAGACAGGTATGTAGGGGGAGACAGAAAGGAAGTGACAGTGGCTGAGCCGGGACTCGAACCGCAATCACTAGGGCACATGTGGTCCTGAGTCAGAACTCTGGCACAAAACTATTGATTAACTTTACATGTGTACAATTGAGACAACAAAGGATAGTGTTTTTTCTTAGAAACTGCAATAAAAAAGCAGCTGTCTAAGGCAGTACGTTGCATTGCAGAAGCATCAATATCACAGCCTGTGTTTGAACCTCTGTTATAACTATACTGGCTTGAGGCCGGGAGTACCATGTGGCTGTGCTTTCCCATGTCAACCAGCAGGGCTTTCCCTGACTCATCACATGCTAGCCACTCCCTCAGGTAAGCTGGGTGCCTGCAAAACAGACTGAGGTTAAGAGACAATGAAGCGTAACTTATCACATGCTGATATTCCAAACTTTATGGTTGAGGGACCAGTATAAAAAATATAAACAGAATGGGACATGTCTCATTTCCCCATCTTCAACTTGCCTAAGCCCGAGAGCATTAAAACATAAACAACACAGTAAATGGATAAAAGGCAAAGGGAACAAGCCAAATAGAGCCACTTCCTCCCCCCCCTTCCAACCGCCTCAAGGGAGTTTTTCTTCCTTTCAAAAATGTAGTATTGAGCACTCAGTGGTACTGGCACAGACATTTTTGCTGCCGAAGGTATTGTAGTTTTTCTTGTTTAAACAATTGAAATAAAAAGTAAAAAAAAAACTTGAGTGCTTTTTAAATGACTTTAAATGTTTTGTATGAAAATTCCATGAATATCAAAAAAACAATGAATCAGTAAAGAAATTAAAAGGAACATGCAATCATCACAGTATAACACCAACTCAGTTAGGATTTAACTTCAGGGATATCGATCTATCCAGTTAGTGATTCACAATCACATATGCTTCCTATCAGCTGTTTTGGTGCAAATGAAAGTGACAACAGGTGCACTGGAGATGCAATAGCAATACAACCCCCAAAAAGAGAATGATTTTGCAGGTGGTGGCCACAGACAATTGCTCTCGCCTTATCCTACCTGATTCTTCTCTAGTTTTGCGTTTTGCTAGTATCCTTGTGACTAATGGTAGCATGAGGTGGTACCTGCAGCCCGTTCAGGTTGCACAGTTAGCCCAGCACCTCCAGGATGGCACATCCATACGTGCCGTCTTAAGAAGGTTTGCAGTGTCTCCCAGAGCATTAAAATTATAATGACCAAGTAAAAGAAGTTCTATAATTTAAGAATGTTTCCCATTGTTCCAATTGAAGGTTTTAGTTTTTCATAGATCACTGGTAAGTTATGAACTTCTTTTACGTGGTCATTAGGGTCGTACTGAGGAACTTCCCAAATGTTGTGAACTCAGCCCAACCCAGAAAAGTAATCTATTACAGTATTTATGCCCATCTCTGGCTTCCTGCAACATCATCTAGCATGAGCGGTTTGGCATTGGGTCAGTGATGTTCTGGGGAGGCATGTACTTGGAGGGTCGCACAGCCCTTCACGTGCTAGCCAACGGCATCCCGACTGCTGTTAGGTACCGGGATGAAATCCTCAGCCCTGAGTTCCTCCTGGTGCAGAACAATGCCCAGCCTAATGTGGCCAGAGTGTGTAGGCAGTTCCTGGATGATGAAGGCATTGATGCCATTGACTAGGCCTCATGTTCCCAGACCTGAATCAAACTGAGAACCTCTGGCATGCATCGGGGCATCTGATCCTGCCAAGTAGCGCCACAGACTGTCCAGGAGCTCACTGATGCCCTGATCCAGGACTGGGAGGAGGTCCCCCAGGACACCGTCCGCCATCTCATCAGGAGCATGCCCAGACATTGTTGAGAGTGCAAAGAGGCATGTGGGGGCCATACACACTACTGAGTTACATTGACTTGCCGTGGTGAAATTCATTGTGACATCCTTTTGTTCTCAACGAATTACAGAATGTACAGTAAAGATTTTTATATTTACCGGTAATATGTTTTCGTTCATCGAGACCCAATGTGTGATTTGAGTATTCCCTTAATTTTTTTGAGCAGTGTATGGTATATCTTCAAATTCTATATAAACAGGTTCTCATTAAATCCAAGTGGCTGATTAAAAGCAAGACAGAAGTAATTTAAATTTTGTTTTATTTCAGGTTCACTGATTTAAAAACTGAAAGCATAGCCGTTCTATCTCTGTCCATAGAAAGCACTGTTTGAGATGAGTCTTGACCAAATAACTTCTCTATCGTGAAGCTGTTTCAACACAGACACTGAGTTTCAAACACATAGTGGACATTTCTATGGAACTTGCAATAGCAACTAACTAAGCGAAACATTTCCTTTTGTAAAAAAACAATCACATTTTATATATACTTTTAATATGAACAAAGGATCATCTCTACTGTTTTAGGTCAGTGCCCTTTAAAGCGACATAACCAGTGCCATTTTAAAACTGTACAGCACTAGAACATTTTCAAACTCTCACACCAAACCTGTTTTAGTATTGATGCCCCGCTAAGATGTAAGTGATGGTACTATTTCAACATATGGTTGTTGTTTGTCTGTAACAGTAGGCTGTCTGTAGGAAACAAGCTACTGTTACTGTAAAATACCAAAACAGAGGCATGCAATAGTCATTAACAAGCTGTGTTATCCTGGTGCAGACAGACTTCAAGGCCTGATGTTCACTTTCATTGCTCCAGATCATCATTTGTTTGCTACACTTTGAATTGATTCAAAATTGAATAACTACTGCATGTATTTTTTTAGACCAGCTGTAGTTTAGTAGACCAGCATTTCACAATGTCTTACAACAAAAAAAATGATCACCTTAAAATTCAAAAGATTAAAAAGTCAAAACATTACCTTTAGATCCTGGTAAAATAGTGTTGGAACAGACATCGATCGCGTTAAGAGAATTGAGAATGGTTGAAACAAGAAAAACCAACATTAGGCTCATGTTGAAATTCTGTGGTTTCAGCGTGCGTCCACGTTGATTAAGGCACGATCATTCCATATGTGTGAAGACACAGAGCTTTCGCATCTTTGTTTATCCAACCTTATCACGTAACTGTCATGCTGACAAACAACATTAGCCAGGCATACACATGTTGTTTCTCCCTGGACTCTAGAAATGAGTGACTATTTTCGTATCTTCCTTAGGCAATACTGGTCTCTTCTTAGTCTTAATGAGTTGCTAGGTGGATGAAGAATGCTTTTGTTTGATGTTAGGCATACATGCTAGATTAATCCGCACAACATTTGGTTGGAGGACCAGTAAGGCGCACTCTTCCCTCTGGTCTAAAGATCATTCCCAATTCCCCAGGGTAGTGATGGGGACTTCTGCCCTGCGTAGGGTGCCGTCTTTCGGATGGGACGTTAAACAGGTGTCCTGACTCTCTGTGGTCATTAATAATCCCATGGCACTTATCATAAGAGTAGGGGTGTTTACCCTGGTGTCATGGCCAAATTCCCAACCAGGCCTCACTTCAATCATGGCCAACTAATAATACCCCTCCTTCCTAATTGGCATATATAACTACTCACCTCTCCACCTAATAGCTGATGTGTGGTGAGCGTTCTGGTGCAAAATGGCTGCCCAAGTGGGTGCTACACATTGGTGGTGGATGAGGTGAGCTTTCCCACTCACTGTGTAAATGCTTTGTGTACTTTAAAAAAGCACTATATAAGTTGAATTAATTTTTATTATTATTATTAACAGGTTATCGTTAGCTTTCGGTGTACAGACTGAAAAGGTCAGTGTTTTACTCGGCTTTAGAAAGCGTGTGAGAGGCTTATTGTCAACACGGAGGGAGTAGCAGGGCTCCCTCCCCACCCTGGTGACCACAGGCAGACGCTGCACTGGGAGTGGTGTCCTTCTGTGTGTTCCAGCCTGGTTCCAGCAACTCGTCCCTGCAGGCGTGGCCTTCCATTGTGTCCCAAATGCCACCCCATTCCCTTTGTAGTGCACTACTTTTGACCAGAGCCCAGAGGAAATAGGCTGCCATTTAACAAGCAAAGTTGGCCTCCACGATCAACCCCAAAAACCCGTTTCCCTCAAGACATTCTCCCGTAATTGCATCCTCCTCTTTTTTGACACTGTGTGCTGAAAAATACATTATACAGCCGAGGTTTGCAGAGATGAAATTCCCTCTGAGAGGAAAAGCTGTCTGCACCGAACCACGTTTTGGCCGGGGAGACGCATAGATTTGTTTCCTCCAGTACTTTTAGCTCTTCATCAATTTCAAACGAGGCCTCCAGCCTGTAGAATAAAATTATGAAATCTTGTCAGCGTTCTCTGTTATAATCCGTATATCTTTGCTATACCTCCCCATTGCTCTGTTCCTCTTGTCTCTTTCCCCATCCTATTTCCACTGTCTGTTTTTTCCCCAAACCTCTCTTTCTCAATGTTCATCTTGGGTTAGGAAGTGCAGCTCGGTTTCCACTTCATTTTGCGTTCATTGGGCACAGTCTGTCATTCTGTCAATCTGTCACAATCAGTCTTCTCTTTCTTATTTCACAATCCTATTCCCTCAATATCTTCTCTTTTTGCCTTTGTTTTCCTCTTTCTCAACGTTCCTGTCCCAATCTCTTGGATCTGGGAATTGTCCTCTTTACCCAGTTTTCTACATCAGTATAAATGGAAATGGAAAGCCAATTACCACAAAGGCTAATAGTTTACATGTGGGTCAATGGGAGCCCTTTCATTCAGTGTGATTCACACTCCTGGACTGAAGAGGTTTTTTGTGTGGTTATTCACAGGAACATGGACTGGCCCATAGCACTGTAAGGGTGGTTTTCTAAATGACGGTTGTGGGATGTCCATAAAACTGATCTTAGCTTAGTGGAGAGACATGCATGGTCTGGTGATGGCTGCATTTGTGCTGTCAGTGAATGTCTGCTTTCATTATTTAACTTTCAGATAAATGTTTCTCCATTACTCTGTCCATAAGGGTTGTAAAGTTAGATAAAAATGCACTATTGTGGTCAGTCAGTGAGGGTGGGTTCATGGAATATAACATCTCAATATCGTCATCTTCCAAATTATGACGTTAGATTCGTTCCATGAGCCAGGTAAACAAATTTGATTCTCTTTATTTATTAATTTATCTGCAGCAATGCTAGGAAAGCATTATGTCACTCAGTGAAAGTAACACAGTAACCAAATATTCAAATGACTATAGCTCTGCGGCTTTCTTGGCATTTTGTTGATGTTTTATGACCAAACCTTGTGAACACATGTATATTAACGGTGCTATTGATAAATTTTTTTGGTAGAATCTTAAGGAGTGAAAACAGAAATGAAAACAGAAATATTTTATCTTTGAGGGACCAGCATCCAAAAGTAAAAATACTTTTTTTTTTTATCGCAAAAAAATATTTTGCCATTTGAACAGGAACTACAGTGTTAAGTTGTGCTTACAAAGTGTTTGTCAGTGAGCAAGTGACAGTCTGAATTCAATCAAATTGATGTACAGTATGTAGCTGTGCTTATGTGTATAACAAACCACTGCGTATAATAGAACATTATCCCAATATATTTACAGTGTATATAAACTGGTCACTTGAAAGACAAAGTCGTAGCTTGAAGGAGATTTCCTCAGGTGGGCCATTGAGAACACTTTCTCATTTGCAATGGTGACCTGGCATCATTGCAAATGCATATGAGATGCAAATGACTGACACCTTTTGAAAGAAAACACAGAATTGTCTGCAGATGTGTAATGTAGGAAAATGTAACAATGTCCCTATACAACGATACATATTAACTTTTAAACCTGCACTATGTGAAGTTTTTGAATACTACAAACAAATACAATAGTGAACTTTAGGAAATAGCATATTGGATCCACTGGTTTAAAACTTCAAAATATAGAAAATAGTAAAATTGACATTTCACAATATCTAACAATTAATGCATATTATGGACAAAATAATAATGTGTATTTTAAGAAATTGATTTAATTTTCCCTGAATTATTCCTGTCTTCTGAAAATTCTAAATCATAAAAATATTTTTAAGAAATCTACCTAACATTTATCCGATGAGACAAATTAATGGAAAGTTACATAGTGCTGCTATAAAGAACACTTGAACCAAGCATTGTAGTCAGCCTCAATAGTAAAGTTACATAGTGCTGCTATAAAGAATACTTGAACCAAGCATTGTAGTCAGCC
Organism: Umbra pygmaea; assembly: GCA_016801145.1. Taxonomy (NCBI): domain Eukaryota; kingdom Metazoa; phylum Chordata; class Actinopteri; order Esociformes; family Umbridae; genus Umbra; species Umbra pygmaea. The sequence goes on from JACXGM010001385.1 coordinate 36,399, forward strand.
TCAATAGTGTGGCTGGATTTGTAACAATTTGGCACACTAATACCTATTTTCATTCAAGGCTCAAGGCTACTTTATATGGACTAGAATGCCATTTGGGATACAATGCCTCTGTGTCAAAAAAATATACTCTTTATGCCCCATCCCCTCAATTGAAATTGTGTTGTTTTCATCATTACCAAAACACAAGCTCCATATTCAAATCTCCCCTGTCATAAGTCTTTGACTTACCTGCTCTGCTATGGACTCGTTAACAGCCATGAGATGAGGCAAGGCCATATTTGCAAATGGGATTTAAAGAAATTGTAAGATGAGAAAAATACAAATGTACTATCAAGACAAAAATGCTTTTTAATTACATAGTAATATGACATTACTATATTATTTACTTAAATTCCAACAATTCTCACATAGCATGATCAGAGTTTATGTTTGTGTGGAATTTAAACAAAATCTACTTCAGAAGGATAATATTGATTAGCTTTTATACACATGAGCAGTGTTGGGCAAGTTCTTAATCCTTTTAAAAGTAATAATATTCCTTTATATATATGCACCAAACAGTAGTTCAGAGTATTCTGCCTTTTTGGAGACCTTGAATGGAGTCCTGTATGGGGCTCCAGTTGGGGATTCCATAGTTCTTCTGGGGGACTTCAATGCGCACGTGGGCAATGATGGAGACACATGGAGAGGCGTGATTGGGAAAAACGGCCTCCCTGATCTAAACCCGAGTGGTTGTTTGACAGACTTTCAACTCATGCCTCCGGCGGAGCTTTTCGTGCATCCATTTGGAGGTTCGGGGCATTGAACCCGAATGGACAATGTTCAAAACCTCCATTGCTGAAGCTGCGGTGGGGAGCTGTGGTCTTAGGGTCTTGGGTGCCTCAAGGGGCGGTAACCCACAGACACCGTGGTGGACACCGGTGGTCAAAGAAGCCGTCCGACTGAAGGAGTCTTTCCAGGATATGTTATCCCGGAGGACTCCAGAGGCAGTTGCAGGGTACCGAAGGGCCCGAAGGGCTGCAGCCTCTGCCGTGAAAGAGGCAAAGCAGCGGGTGTGGGAAAAGTTTGGAAAAGACATGGAGAAGGACTTTCGGTAGGCACCAAAGTGCTTCTGGAAAACTGTCCGCCACCTCAGAAGGGGGAAGCGTGGAACCATCCAAGCTGTATACAGTAAGGGTGGGACTTTGTTGACCTCAACTGAGGAGGTACTAGGGCGGTGGAAGGAGCACATTGAGGAACTCCTGAATCCTACTTATATGCCCTCTATATTAGAGGCAGAGCTAGAGGATGATGGGGGATTGTCGTCAATTTCCCTGGTGGAAGTCACTGAGGTAGTCAAACAACTCCACAGTGGCAAAGCCCCAGGGATTGATGAGATCCGTCCAGAAATGCTGAAAGCTCTGGGTGTGTAGGGGCTGTCTTGGCTGACACGCCTCTTCAACATTGCATGGAAGTCTGGGACAGTGCCAAAGGAGTGGCAGACTGGGGTAGTGGTTCCTCCATTCAAAAAGGGGGACCAGAGGGTGTGTGCCAATTACAGGGGTATCACACTTCTCAGCCTCCCTGGTAAAGTCTACTCTAAGGTGCTGGAAAGGAGGGTTCGGCCGATAGTCGAACCTCAGGTTGAAGAGGAACAATGTGGATTCCGTCCTGGTTGTGGAACAACGGATCAGATCTTTACTCTCGCAAGAATCCTGGAGGGGGCCTGGGAGTATGCCCATCCTGTCTACATGTGTTTTGTGGATTTGGAGAAGGCGTATGACCCGGTCCCCCGGGAGATACTGTGGGAGGTCGCGCGGGAGTATGGGGTGAGGGGGTCCCTTCTTAGGGCCATCCAATCTCTGTATGACCAAAGCGAGAGCTGTGTCTGGGTTCTCGGCAGTAAGTCGAACTTGTTTCATGTGAGGGTTGTTCTCCGCCAGGGCTGCGCTTTGTCACCAATCCTGTTTGTAGTATTTATGGACAGGATATCGAGGCGTAGTCGGGGTGGGGATGGGTTGTAGTTCGGTGGGCTGAGGATCTTGTCGCTGCTTTTTGCAGATGATGTGGTCCTGATGGCATCATCGGCCTGTGACCTTCAGCACTCGCTGGATCGGTTCGCTGCCGAGTGTGAAGCGGCTGGGATGAGGATCAGCACCTCTAAATCTGAGGCCATGGTTCACAGCAGGAAACCGATGAAGTGCTTACTCCAGGTAGGGGAATGAGTCCTTACCCCAAGTGAAGGAGTTCAAATACCTTGGGGTCTTGTTCGCGAGTGAGGGAACAATGGAGCGGGAGATTGGTCGGAAAATCGGTGCAGCGGGGGCGGTATAACACTCATTATATCGCACCGTTGTGATGACAAGAGAGCTGAGCCAGAAGGCAAAGCTCTCAATCTATCGGGCAGTTTTTGTTCCTACCCTCACCTATGGTCATGAAGGCTGGGTCATGACCGAAAGAACGAGATCCAGGGTACAAGCGGCCGAAACGGGTTTCCTCAGGAGGGTGGCGGGCATCTCCCTTAGAGATAGGGTGAGAAGCTCAGTCATCCGTGAGGAACTGAGAGTAGAGCCGCCTGCTCCTTTGTGTCGAAAGGAGCCAGTTGAGGTGGTTTGGGCATCTGATAAGAATGCCCCCTGGGCGCCTCCCTAGGGAGGTGTTCCAGGCACGTCCAGCTGGGAGGTGGCCTCGGGGCAGACCCAGGACTATGTGGCGGGATTATATCTCCAACCTGGCCTCGGGATCCCCCAGTCGGAGCTGGTTAATGTGGCTCGGGAAAAGGACATTTGGGGTCCCCTGCGGACGAAAATGGATGGATGGATGAATTATTCCTTTACATATTACTTGGTATCAAAGGTAATTAGTTATATTATTAGTTATATTACTATATTACTTTCTTGAATCCCCCTTCTGAAAACGTGTGCCAGCTCCTTTTAGAACTGAATCCACTTTATTGGAACGATAATGAACCTTACAGGAGTCAACAATTTGCAAAACTGCATAACTCCAAACTCTGCAGTCTGTCAAACCTGACAGGATACAGTATGATGAAAATCACATTGCTTTGATGATGTTGTATTTATCGCAGTTGGAAGCATTTTTCTACGAAGTTTACAACGACAATGTTTTTTGCATCTATGACTGAGACAAAGCTAAAATAATGAAAATACTTCCACCTGTTGAAAGTCTGCCTCATCCATCGGTTGTTTTTGTTTTTGGCATGTAGCCAACTTAACTTGTCAGCACTTACCTCTCGCATGTACACGTAATCATAAAAAAGACGAATCGCAGTCTGACAATGCAGTAACAGAACATTACTTGGAGTAGTAACTGTGTTGTTATTATTATTACTATTTGGAAATTTTAATCCCTTACACTAGCCTACTCGTTACTGGGGAAAGTAATAATATTACAGTAATAGGTCACTAAGTAACGCGTTACTGCCAAATACTAACCATGAGAGACTATAAAACCTTAGCAGAATGTTTCTGTATTATCAAGTCTGTCATTCAAGCATCGATTTACTGTTTTTGTTGAAGCTTTACGAAAACACTCATCACTGTTATTGTAGGAGTTTTTTTATTGTATTAGTGTTTTGTTTTTGTTTTTTCCAAATAATGGATTTTTATTTGTTTCTATTGATGTCAGGGTCTCACTGACAGTTTTTGTAATAACTGTAGTCATACATTAAGCAATACAATAAAAAATGGGAATTTCACAGACACAAACGTTTAATTATCATTCTCAACTATCGTTCTCAGAGATTATGGGCAAATCCACCGCGTACCCCCTTCACACTCAGATCTTCTTCATACAGATTTAACTTTAACAACTAACTATTTAGAAATGTGGTAATTCAATTTGAGGCCGGCTGTACAACACAGACAATATCTGGGCCAGTGTTGACTCTGGAGATTTAGGATTTAAGCCTTGCCCACCATTACGTAAACTGTGTTTTCCTCAGAACTTATACAGCAGCAACAGTCAAGCAATATGACTAAGGAGGGTGTTAAAATTCACAGACCTTTTCAAACACGTAGCTGAAGGCCGACGAATAGCTAGATGATTCCATCACAACATCTTTTCTGAGGGATGTTATATTTTACCTTTGAGTCAGACCAGTTACTGTAGTTTTAGTTCAGTATAGTGAGCAAGATGGCCTTAATAGAGCAATGTAAGGGATACAACAGAATTGAAACAAGATGTCTGTTGTGTACTCTTAGTCGCTATTCCAGTCTGTTAATTTATCATAGTTTTAGTGCTATTGTTATGGGCCCGGACATGGTGTAATAGGCTACTCTATGTGTGGTCTAAGGGAATTGACTGAAAACAAAAGCTAATGGTCTTTTCACGAAAATCTATCATCATGACATCTTAATTTAACCTAAAGAAATTCCCCACCTAACCCAGAACACATTGTGAAGCGTCAGTTCTTCCCGGCCTAGTTCCCACTGCCCTCAGTTTCTTTCTGGCAGCTAGAGGCTGTTTGCAGTAAGTTGTGCCCATGGAGAGTGACTGCCACATTCCACCAGCCTATCAAGAACTTCAGCTCTATAATCCTAAATGGCACCCTTTTCCCTGTAGTGGACTATATTTGACCGGGGCACATTGGACTCTCGTTAAAAGTTGTGCACTTTAATTGGTTTCGGAGTACAAATTTAGGATACAGAAAGATGGTGGGCCTTTCCCTGCAGGAGTTTGGGTGAAGACATTGGATTAATCATCAAGGACACGTCATTCATTTTATGGAGGACTCTGTGTATTCTCACTTACCGTAGAAAGGAAGGAAACATGTAGTGTCAATCAGTCATTCACATATTTTACAAACATGACATTCAAAACAGACTTTCAAAACTTTCACATCTTAGGGTTCATTCAAATAGCTTTTTATTCCAGTAAAATTGTCATTTTCCATTTAAGTAGATTGCTACTTAACAGTGTTCACATATTAAAGACAGGGATTTAGACTTATACTCATGTTTTTTGGTCTGGTGGCATAAATCACACTGAAGATTGCATTGTGGTTTTTGATTTATGAAATGATTACAAACTCCTGGAACTGCTTTGACGGGTTTGGACAGAATTCGGACTTGACATTGTTGCTTTAGGCATGATGGTCAAACGTTTGGAAGAGCCTGAATTTATGAAACCGTATCTTGGTGGTTTCAGGGGCTTTGTGAAATATGTACCCAGTCTGGGATGGATGTAAATATACATTTGTCCTTTATATCATTGGTAGCTGGGAAAACTTTGACCTTTCCAACTGTATAATAAATTAAATTATGAAGCCATACCTTGATGTTTGGTTTCAGGCATTCTGATCTAGACTGTGGTACAGTGAAACCAGCCTTGCCATGCCACCTGAAACCACAAGCTTGCATTCAATTGCTACACAGACATCAGTCTGGCAATAGCGAATAGGCTTACAATTGGGTCTTAGGAGCGTTTCTCCGGCCCAGTCGGTGCCATTTGGTGAACTGTGTTTTTGTTTTAGGTGATGACGAGTATGAGAGTATAATGTCCACTCAGAATCTGCGTTCGTTATGTACCTCCTCATTTATTCTGGGTTTTCCTTTCATTTCTCACCAGTCTGTATGTCTTTTATTGTAATGATCACTGTGGCCAATTAACTAGTTTTGCTATGATTAGTGTGTATGGAGTTAGTACTAAATTAACACCCAAAAGATTTAAATAAAAATATAAAAATACCACATGTTGCTGTGTGTGTGTGTGTATGTATATATATATATATATATATATACACAATCAATTATAATTGATTAAACATCTTATGAAACTTTTTTGTTCCAACTTTATGGACTTTATTTTTCTCAGTGTTGTCCATTCTTACATTTAAATTTTCCTTCATATGTTCGGTAGTTCGGAAAACCTTTTCCAAATTGTAGACCAATAAACATTTAAATCAGTCAGTAATAACCAGAGCCATATTGCTACAGCTGTAATGTAAATCCTGACAGATTTTTTTTGTCATACAGGGACACCAGAGATGATTGAAATATGGAGAAAGTGCAGGGTGGGGTGAAGTGACAACACTCAGCTAACCCATGAGTGCACTATGCGTTTATTCCCAGAGGGAACCATAGCAACACATGATCTGGGCTGCATTCCAAATAGCACACTATTCCTCATATTGTCCTCTACTTTGAACCAGGTAAAAAAGTGGACTACATGCTACGCAGATGGCTCGATGGTTAGGGAGTGGAAGGCTGCCGCTTCGATTCAAGACTGTGCCAAATGTAATTGTGTCCTTGAGCAAGGCACTTCACCCTAAGTTGCTCCAGGGGGATGTCCCTGTTCTTAATGAAAGTGGCTCTATTCTCTGCTAAATTTCTCAAATGTTAATGTAACTAGAATCTTGCCTCTGGTGAACAGAATTCAACACCTCAACAAGTGATTGGCTAATGGGCATAACAGGTGATTGGCTAATGGGCATAACAGGTGATTGGCTAATGGGCATAACAGGTGATTGGCTAATGGGCATAACAGGTGATTGGCTAATGGGCATAACAGGTGATTGGCTAATGGGCATAACAGGTGATTGGCTAATGGGCAGAGAGGAGTGACTACCATATCTTGTCTGGTCAGAAACCATATTTACTGTGCAGTCAACAAAGGAAGATTTTCAGACAGGATCTCCACTGAGTCTTATCATTTTTCTGTCCAACTGCTTCAACGTCGCTGCAGTGGGATTTTTGCGTTTGCTTACTTGAGAGAAAGGAAAATACTGGTTACAGTCCATTAAGAAAACAGTGCAAAAATATAGTATGAAATTACCTGGTTATTTGGGAAATATAACCATAGTCGGGGGCACGGCCAGGAATTTTGGGCCCCATGACAAAAGAATCTAATTGGGCCCCCTCTGTGCAGCTGTTGTCACCATATCTATTTTTGGGGGCCCCTGTCAGTCATGGGCCCTTGGAATTGTCCTAACTTCCCCCCCTATACGGCACCCCTGACCATAGTGACCTTGACTGCTTGTATACTACCAAAAGGATATGCAGTACATTAAATTTCATCCCTGTACTAACGTCTTTTACGTGCTTAAAACAATATAACCAGACATATCATTCAACAAGAAACGCATTATGTCATCTGAAGTCGACTGGCAGTGAGTTCCCTGTGTTTTAGTAATTTAGGCTACATTTCATTGCTCAACGGCGCTGTTATTCATGTTGTTAGTTTGTTTAGATTCAGGGTTTATGGTCGTTAACATCCACACCATAGAAATGACAGCTCTCCTTTGGAAGGCTCCATGTGGCAGGAGACACTTGTGCATTCAAATGAAAAGGGATCCAATGCTATTGCCTTCTTTGCAAATTAAACAAACAGATCATTCAGTATGGACTGATTTGATTTACTTCTGGTCTTTACTGATGAGATTCACAGATGCGATATTGGCACTGCAATAATATAAATTATTTTCGGGTCAAACCGACATGCCACATTCAGTTAAATTAATGTTCAGATATTTTAACAGTCGTATGTCTTGTGAAAAGCTTGTGGGCATCACTTTGTTTGGCTTGGATCACAGCAGTTGATCTGTGGTACATGACAAACAGCATAAAATATTCCCCTCAGCAGAAAGGACACAGATGGACCCAAAAGTTCTACTGTAACAGCATCGTCATGTTTATGATATTGACAAAAATATTTAGCTTTCTCATCTTTGATTTCTTAGCAAATTATTTGTAATAGCGTCAACTTTGCTTTTAGTTTTTTGGCTTGAAATCATTAACAGTCCTTGATCTTTGTCCAACTCACGCTTGTGATAATATCTAACCTAGAGAGTGAGAGTTAAATTTTGCATTGACGATGGAGAAGCCTGCTTACGTTCATGCAGCCTACAGAACAGTTATTCATTATGGAGCTGACTGTGGACGTCTGGAAACTCCCCTTTCACAGCCAGAGCCCAGGCTTAGCCTTGTGTGGCTGACTGGCTGTCACATCCATGTAAAACTTGTAAAAACTGCTAAACTCACTGGTTTAGAACCCGTCATATTCCATATAATTATAGAAATTCATACGAGTAATAAATCTGTTTTTTCTCTCAAACTGGAAAGTTTAACCACGTGGTTTGCATTGACTAATTAGGCTACATTTCACAATTTGTTTTTAGTCAGTATTCAACCTAATCATATATGGGCGTGGTTAATGAGTTGTTTAATATACTCTATATTCTGTCCAGCCCTCTTCCGTGGCATGAGGTTGGCCGTTAGCGCCGTGTGTCCAACCAGAGGTGAGTTGGCTCAGATGTTTCAGTGGAATCAGACTTGTAGACTTGTAAATCAAGGCCTGTGAGCATTGTTACTTACTGAGACATTATATCTCCTGTTTCATTGAAATCCAGGGAGTTTGGTTAAACAAGGCACTTACCCCGAATTGCTCATGTAAGCTGCTCATTCCACACTTAGATGTGTTTTCATTCATTTATTGTTATCTCATATCCTTCACTTTCCCATAAATGCCCTCCGACATTCATCGACAGTAACGTCATCCTGTATGAACCAGCCGTAGAAGTTAACTTGGACTTCAGACATTTAATTTGGCTGCTCCTTAATGCATCTTAAATGGAAACAATGTGTGACCACAGAAAGACTGTGGCTTCCATACGGACTGGAGTTAAAAAAGGCAAAGCCCAGAAACAAAAGGTTCAGGACATGCTGCAGTCGATAAAGCATCTCTTTCGCAACAGTCCAGGACAGCTGGACGCCGGTGAGGGTTGGAATCGTTTCTGTGGCTTCAATGACATGCGTTCCCTCTGAACCCATCCACTAGAGGGAAGTCCTCTGTGGCCTGACAGCTTCCAGCTGGAGTTCCTGGAAGCCGCCCTCTAGATTCAGAGGCAGCAGCCACACCAACACCAAGGCACTTGACTGAGCTTTGGAAAATGGGTGGTCTAAAAGCACCGGTGGCAGTTCAGATGTCCCGTTGAGTTGGTGAACTGCACAGATCTGAGGAAATAAGCGGGTTGTGTGTTTCTCTTTGCAGATGGATGTCTACAATGGTTACATGTTTACATCATCAAACCACGCCAGTGGATGTGAAAGGTTGACAGTGATGTCATCATTACCACTCTCACTCCAGACCACACTAAGTAAGAGGCAGGGCCTTTAGGCTTCAAAGGAACTAACGAAAGATTGCAAATTCACAACCGATAGCATTGAATGGCTTCATTGACAGGGACAGGTTTTAAATGGATAAAAATACATTAATTTTGTGAAGAATTTATGGAGGATTGTGGTCAGATATTCTGGAATGTAAAGTGGAATTTAAACTTTTAGGAGGGGCGCTTGCTCCATGCTCTTCATCGTTTACCAGAAACCAAATGGACATCAAGGTGTGTTATATAATCAGAATGGACACCAACAAGATGATAGCCTGAAATAATATCTGTTTAAGAGGTCAAAACCAGTCATGGGGAAAATGCTGTAAAAGGAACAGGGAGGAGTCTTTAGTATGTATGTGTGTCTTGATGTATTTAGGCAAAACAAGAGTGAACAGTCGAACGTTCCATGTATGCTGATGGCAACTGCTCATATTTGAATCAGTCGCTCGGCCGACATAATTTATCTTGGACCACAGTATAGCAAATGGTTCAAGAATGACATGACGCAGCATTCCTTCAAACCCTTCGGGAGCTTTGAAACTCTGTAGGTTTACAGCATCGTTTGAGTTTCATTCATCCTCTGGTAAACCACGGCCAACCGCATTCTGAGCTCTGGTGTGGCCCATGAGGCCCATATGTTGATCCTTCCATCCATGTAGTGCGGCAGGTTCTAATAACTGAGCACTCTTAAGGGACGGAAAAAACCTTTGATTCACCGCAGTGCTTCATCTGCTTTGTTTTCACAATACTGTTAGCGTGAATATCATTGGTCAATTCTGTTGCCTTGTAGATCATCGCTTCACCTTAGTTTGTCCAGCTGAGTAATGTTTGCAAATGTATGTGTATTTTGGCGTCCAAGACTGATGAATCACAATCATTTAAAGTAGAGCTGGGCTGTACTGTACAGTAGCATTTACATTGCAAAACCTCCGCATTTCAAAATATTAGCCCAAACATAACTCACCTTCTGACCGCCGCAGCTCAGACTTCAAAGCCAAAAGTTTCTGAGTCAAACCAATAACGTTTTTACTCCCTAGAGATCTGCAGTACGATCCATCGCTCTGACAAGTGTGAATTTAAGACTTTCTGTGGTTTATGGGCTCTCGTAGAGGGTTTCTGCCAGCCCGCATTTACATGGAATAGCGGCAGTGGTGGTGTCATTTAGCTGCCTTCACCGGGGCATATTGGAGGACTGTGCAATAAAAGGATAGCAGTAGGCAGTCAGAAACTAACCACCACAACCAACCTCATGGACCTGCTGTCCCTTGGTGCACCTCCATCCATCTGACAGAAGTCCCATCAATATCTCAGATCTCCAATGAAGCCTATTAACACAACAGCTGCCTTTGTGAACTCTACCTGGCCTTTCCTTCACTCACTATGTGTTTTTCAGTGGTAACAAAATGTTATGTTCTCTAATGCTCTAAATTATATATTTATATGTATAATTATATTTCCAGAACTGGTAGGAATTACAACACAATTCATTTTTTCTTGTTTTGACGCATCACAAGGGCTACTGATTTAAGTCTCCAATAAGCTGAATGTACACACGTGAGTCGTTTGGGTCATTCAAGAGTTTTTGTACTCATATCCTGCGGTGCAAGTCAACAATTAAAATATTATTCATGTGCAGAGACTAAATCATGCCATAGAGATGGTACATCTGGATGGTTAGACAGCCTGTTGGGATTAGCAGATTTAACCTGGAATGTCTGCATTGTCTTTTTTTGGGGGGTGGGGGGTTAGTAGGAAATAAAGGCTAGGGATACAGGTATGAGTCCGAAGAATCATTGTCTTCTCTCATGATTTCACTGACCACAGTAACTGTCATTTTGCATCAGTGAATTATATATAATAATTGTAAAACTTTTTATTCAATTTCAACCTGACACAATAAAGCTTATTTCATAATGTACCACAAAGCCAAGGCTATAGTGATAGAATCAGACTACAGTGGCTAACACCTGTTTTATTGGCCACAGATGAAAAGCTTCTGTTTGTAAGCCTTTGCTTTGAGTTAATCCCACGTCTATCCCATATTCAGACTAGATGTCTGGGAGAGACCTGGGCTGATTCCCAAATGGACGCAGCCCTAGCATTACACCATACCCTGACTTCCATGACGCCTCGGTGCTGGTTTCTAAATAACCTTACACGCTAAAGGGTTCCTTCATGCTACTCAGTGTGCAGTGTCTGGGATACCCCGGTTATCCCGTTGTGGACGAGTCATTGTCATCAGAGCCCTTTTCAGACGGCGGGCAGATCACTTGGTTTCCCTGAAGGCCTTCATGTGGTCAGGTCGTGCTTCCAAAAAAGCTGGACTGATCCAAATGTTGCAACAGAGTAACCGTCAGCGAACCACCATTGTGGTTTCAGGGGGCATCTCCCAAACGGCACCCACTATTCCCCATACTGGCCCCTACTTTTGACCAGAGTCCTAAAGGCCGGGTCAAAACCAGTGCACATTACAGAGATAAGGGTGCTATTTGGGGCTGAAGCAAAGGGAAATCTTATTGAAAACTCATCTGGAGGGAGCCACTTCTCCTGACCTCTTAAACAAATATGATGTGGTGAAAAACCAAGGAGGGCATTCACTGATTTTTTTCCTTCTTCAGAACTGGATCTTTTTCTGAATGAGAGACCTTTTTCCATTCTGCACCTATCAATTTCTACAGAAGGATTAAACAGTTTCTTCTGTTCTGTTTCCAGTCACAAACCCTCGGCAGACAAATATAGTTTTCAACGCCCTTTTACTGGCAATGAATTCATTTTATTTAGCTCTTCTTGTTTAGCATTTCAGTGTCATTGATCTGTTTTTCTGTCTGACTGGTGTGTATTCTTTACTTCTTGCAGTAAATTTA
>JACXGM010001386.1:8224-18794 GCA_016801145.1 Umbra pygmaea
TGTGTGTGTGTGTGTGTGTGTGTGTGTGTGTGTGTGTGTGTGTGTGTGTGTGTGTGTGTGTGTGTGTGTGTGTGTGTGTGTGTATGTGTGTGCGCGTGTGTGGAACATTTCCCAAATGTCTCGTAGACCTCCCAGGGCCTAAAGCTGAGTGAGACAAATTCCTCCTCGCTTGCACACGCTCACACTGTCCTCACATTCCTAAGTCACTACTTATCTACATTCCACACAGAGAGCAGGTATCAGTCACATATCAATATTTGTGTGTAATATGTCAACATGTTTGTCCCCTGCAGAGAAATGTGAGTGCAAGGAGCAGGTTCTTGCCAATAGCAAACTTTTCTGCCACATGAAGTTCGCCTACGGTGAGTTGAAGATCAGCTTTTATGACAGAATATTTCCTTCATATCATACCTGCTTTGGTTTCCAGTGTGAGGTTTATGTTATTGATAACACTGTACTGTAAACAGTTTTTTTATTGTACAATAATGCCCGTCTCGCGTTCATTCTGTCAATGTGTCAGTGTTGAAGGTGAAGATCCTGACAGCCCATGATAAAGGCTCCCACGCTGAGGTGGAGGTGAAGGTCCAGAAGGTGTTGAGTCAGAACACAAAGGTGAAGATCCGGAGAGGCCGAGTCACACTCTACCCAGAGTCCTGGACCGCAAGGGGGTGTACCTGTCCCATTCTCAACCCAGGTCAGTTTCTCTCAGACACACGCCGGTGCACTCGTGCACACACAGTTGTGCTTTTACACAGTGTGAGGAAACTAATGGTGTGTGTGTCTGCGTTGACGCCTCAGGCGGGGAGTATTTAGTGGCAGGCCATGGTGACAGGAAGCAGAGCCGTCTGATCGTCAACATGAAGAGCTTCGTCAAGCCCTGGACAGCCAGCCTGGGACGAAAAGTGCTCACACTACTGAAGAAAGACTGCACCTGGTAGATGTTGCACTTGGTAGATTCTGCACCTGGTAGATGTTGAACCTGTTAGATGCTGCACCCATTGGTGGACAGCATGTGAAACACAGACTGATTGACTGATGGACTGAGAGACGGAGGATAAAGAAGAGACTGAAATTCATTTTGCCTTTTCTGGAAGGGGAGTGGTCTTACGGAGGTTGAGCCGGTATAGACCATAAATCTCAACCATCATTTGCCCTGGGCCACAGAGTGTGAGGCTGTCAGAGAATCACACACAGCACTATGAGATTCTGCTCAAGTGACAGCTTGGCCCCTGACTTTTATGCACATTTGTAGACCTAGTCACTCCCTCTCTTGCACTTTAGCCCAGGGCAGGGCCAATGGGAGCGTGGGCCTGGATGTGGGCCTCAGGACTGGTTAACAGGATGCGTTTGAGCCCTTGTGACCACTGTAGGAAAACTTCAGGATGTCCCAGTGGAAGGGGAGTTTCCCCCACCCCAGTTTTTCCTGTTACAATGAACTGCCAAGCTGTGTAACAGATGCAGGTGTGTTTAAACAGACGGAATGATCTTAAGTCATGCATACCACTGACTACCTGTGGTTTTGTGTGTATGTGTGTGTGTACAAGTGTGTATGTGTGTGGCTGCAAATCTATCCAGCGCCAGTCCAACTGATCTAGTTCTTACTGTGAGATTTGGGCAGGATAACCTCTTGACGTGTCCCCTCTGTTTTTGGAGAGGTTCAGTGCTTGACTTGGGCTGGAACAGTCCGGAACGGTCCGGAACGGACCGGAACGGCGATCCCCTCTAATTTTAGGCAAACAGCTTTCCGGTTCCTTTTTTAGGCAAAAGAGCTGTCTGGGACATTAATTTTCAAATGATTATCCTTATAATTTTTGCAAAACTATCAGGCATTGTATTCATTGGAGACGTTCTATAGAAAAAGCCAATCTTTTCAGAAATCCATTTCATGCTTCACCCTTTACACTACAGTAGACTCGAATTTGACGTCAGCACGAAAGAAGACTATGGATATATATGGTAAATATCAGATTGCTTGCTGGATAGCTATACTTTAGCCAGTAATGTGAACTTTCATTTCAACCAGATTAAACGAGCACACAGTGCAGAGTTCAGCTAGCATCAATCCAGTGATGACTACATAGATGACTACATATTAAAATAGCTGAGCAAGTTTGAGTTCACGTTTATTTGTCACATGTATAGGAGATGCAGATATAATTGCAGGGGTAGAGTGAAATTCTTTCTCCCACCATGTTCATCCATTTGTAATGGCTAGCTCTAATATTATTATGATTAAGAAGAAATTAGAACAGTATTTGCAAAAAGAAACATGTTGCAGCCATTATGCATCATTACCAAACTGAATTGTAAATTACAACAGCTGATATGTATCCGTCACTATATGTAAACACTGTACAGTAGATACTGTTGTCCTGATTTTCCCTGAAAATGGCCACTGTGTTTCTCTGACTGGCTTATTTGACTAATTCAGCAGTGAGTCTGAGCCAGAGTCGGGAGACTGTCAGATGGATATGAGGGGCAGTAGGCTGGATGCTGACGTGAGTGATAAAAGGGATACTATAGATTTTGATTTAAGCTGTTTAGATAATTGTTTGGACTACTGAGCTACAATCTGTTTTTCTTATGTCATTTAGTTCTCTTGCATTCAGTCCATGAATTTCAATGTTCTCCAAAATATATAATATTGCAAGTTCTTTTTGCAAGTTCTACATGAGACCAACATAGCATGACTGTATTGGATTATATCTCAACTGCTATTGGTAGGGAAGGTCCAGTGTCTGACACCGACAGTCTAATTATTCGTATTATTCAGACTGACAGTCTTAGTATTATTGGACTTGTTGAAATTCAGCAGAGTAAGTCTGAGCCACAGACAGTTTACAGTCAACAGTGGGATGTGAAGGACAGTAGGGTGGATGCTGGGAATGTCCATGTTGTTTATCTGAATGCCTTACATTTGGTCAATTAAGATGAATGACTGTTCCCCATTCTGTAGAATTGCAGGAATTGTTTTTGAAGAATCATTTTAGTGTTCTTTCTAAATGTATAACAGTTTCAATCTTTGTTGGGCCAGTAGTTTAAAATTTCTAAGCTGATTAGGTCAAGTTTCTAAATGTGCCCCTGTGCAAAGCACTTAACCCTAATTTACTTAGGTAAATTGCTCTGGATAATTGTCTACTCATTTTTTTATGTAGAAAGTTGCTAAGGGAACACTGATAGAAAATCTTTTAATATTTTTACACAACTACTGTGCAATTTCAGCTTAATTTGTAGTGGTCATTTGATACTACTGTAGTCTTAAATTGCACATATGGCCGGTTTCACGGACACAGATTAGATTAGGATTAAGCCTAATCCTGGACTCAATAATTAAATTGAATAGAAATCTTCATTGATCTTGCTTTTTTAGTCCAAGACTAGGCTTAATTCTTGTCCATGAAACCGGCCGTCATTGTTCAGGTCTCGGTCTGGACTCGCCCCCTTCGGTCTTGGTCTTGACTCAGACTCGAATGGCTCTGGTCTCAGTCCTGACTTGGCCGGGGGTTTTGGTGGTTTCAAACACAACTCTGTTGCCGCATAGAGTATGGCCAAAGTGACATTAGCTCAGTGATGCGCAATTGCACATGCCTACTATCACAAAGGCTGTATCGTGTATCACAACATCCTAGCATAAGTCTTTATGGTTTTGTATTTAGCTTGATATTAATCAATTGTGCTGACATTTGACCTATCGACCTTAACTCTTGTCATGCATTATAAACCATATATGTGTATAGGCCTTAACTGTAATTTACTTATATTTCATAGGCTACTTCAATGGAACAAGCCTTCAACCCATACATTTTAATGGACATAGTGTAATATGTGATTTGTAAAATGACAGTTCCTGCACTTATTTGATCCCAAGTCAAGCACTGGAGAGGTTCATGATAAACAGTGCCATCTCAACTACATGTATAATTATATATAATAAGAAGAATAAACATATGACCTCACCATGTGTAATATTGATGTGATAAACCGATACCTGTCTTCATTCTCCTCCCTTTATGTGTTCCTGTACATTATTGCTTGTATATATCTATATAAATATTACGTCTGTCTATATTTACTGATGTGTTCCAGTTCATGCCTCTCATTGTGGGATGTGAAGACAAAGTGGCCTTACATTGGAGGGGTGGGGGTGTCTGCGTGGCATAGTGGGCTAAGTCGCTGCATCGCACAACACTCTACACCGCGTTCCCGATTATTATGCAATGATATTTTACACTGAGATGCCTAAATAGTTGATGCAAATGACAGTCAGTATAATTTTCAAGTCACCAACCGTTAGGGTATAAGTCTAATTTCATTGAACAAACCACACAATGAAAACAGTATTCTTTTCAAAAATAAAAAACTAAAAATGCACTGTTCTAAATTATTATGCACAAAAGGGTTTCAAAACACTTTATAGTGTGTAAAGAACTGAAAATGGTCATTTGTTTAATTTGCAGCCTTAGGAGGTCATATGTACTGAACTCAAAAGCTATTTCAAACAAACACATCTTAACAGGGCAAGTTACATGTTAACATAGGACCCCTTCTTTGATATCATGATCACAATTCTTGCATCCATTGACCTTGTGAGTATATGGAGAGTTTCTGCTTGTTCAGGTCTCGGTCTGGACTCGCCCCCTTCGGTCTTGGTCTTGACTCAGACTCAAATGGCTCTGGTCTCAGTCCTGACTTGGCCGGGGGTTTTGGTGGTTTCAAACACAACTCTGTGTTGCCGCATAGAGTATGTGAGCATTGGTTGCGGGGGCTGAATAGTAGGTTTATGCACAACTGCAAGCCTCTGGAGGATCCTACACCTTGAGGTTCGCGGGACTCCAGGGGTACTAGCAGCTTCAATTACCTGTTTGCTGCTTTGTAATGGCATTTTAGCAGCTGCTCTCTTAATCCGATGAATTTGTCTGGCAGTAACCTTCCTCATTATGCCTTTATCTGCCCAAACCTGTCTGTGCTCGGAACCAGCCACAAATCATACCTTGTCCCAGACATTGCACTATTTGACGCATTTTTGTAGCAGAGAAATCCTTTTTTTTCCCATATTAATTGAAACCTGTAGCCTGCTTAATAATGTTCAACATCCTTCTTAACTAGTTTTCCTTTAATTGAGCTTACGTGGCTAACTAATTAGCACAGGTGTCTGAGATTGCTTTTAGTGATTCAAAAAAGCCCAGAAACACAATACCATCCATGAGTTTGACTGAAAAACAAAATATTTTATGTTTATGACACTTAATTCTAATTTGCATAATAATGTACGTCATGATAGTCAGTTGTTAGAGCATATGTGTTTTCTGACTTTCCCCGGGAAATCCTGCACAAGACAGCGTAAATTGGCAAAGCGCCGCCCGGGATTTGGGTTAGATAAATCAGATCTATCCTGCCACGTCGCTCTCCAGCAACTCCCTGTGTCCAGATCGGGTGGCTGTTTATTAAATCACGGAAGTAAGGTTGGTAAACGTAATCATCCCGTGCATGATCTAAATAAAGGCTTCCATGATGGATGAGCAGTGCGAAAAGAATCAGCGGCTGGGCGGAGGAAAATGGGGGGAAGTCGCATTACATTATCTTTACATTGGCTTTACATTTTCTCACTGTGGAAACCTGTTTCCTCAGGGTTAGAGGAGTGATAACCCACATACCTATTTGTCAACATTTTGTTTGAAATGAAACATCCTTATCGCACTGTTCTGCCTGTTTTCATATCTCTCTGGTCTGATTAGGAAATACTAGACCACTGTTAGTCTGCCCAAACACACTGACACATTCACACCTACTCAGGGAATGTTGACCATAATAGACATATGGGAGAGAGCACACTGAATATTTGGCTTTAGACGCATTCCCAACAGTTCTGGATCGTTTCTGGGCCTCCATGTCAAGGTGACGTGGTTGGACTGAAGGTGCCGAGGTATTCTACGTATGCCAGTTATGGGTAGTCCTGCCCTAGGCCAGGTCGGAGGTCATGACCTTCTGCAGACTTGGGTTGATCACAGGAGAGGGAAAGACAGTTGTGGGTCAACAGTCAAGGCCATGGGGTGTGTGTGTGTTACGTGTATCTCTGTGTGCGTGGAGGGTATAGGGATTTACAGATTTAGGATGGAAACTGAATTGCCCTTGGCGGCAAGACACAACAATGAGTCACACACCTGATTGCTGCAGCTGGACCACAAAACACATAAACAACTACCGCCCGTCTCTCTCGTTCTGTCTATCTCTCTCATTCCTCTGGTAGTGTGATTGAGAGTGAAGGATGTGGGAAGGCTGGCGAGTGTATGTGTTTGGCCTCTGCGTGGATGTGTGCAATGTGAGTGTGTACGGACACAATGTCCTACTTGTTGGCTAAATAACAGAGTTTTGGCCTTTCTTGTGTTTACATTCCTGTGTTTCTATTGGTTGACAGCATCTATGCACGTTGGAGGCAAACCCTCTACCCCTACAATACCCCACTTCAGCACCCATGAAAATGTGTCCCTATATACCAGCCTGGGAGTCAGACAACCAACATGTGTCCCTATATACCAGCCTGGGAGTCAGACAACCAACATGTGGGGGAGACAGAGGGATGGAAAGGGGGGTGGCGGGGGGCAAGAATATATGAGAGACTATTAGGGAGACATGCCAGACCTTGGGGGTAAATAATGAAACAAAAAGAGCTGAAATATCTGAAAAAGAAAAAGATCCATAAAATAGCAGTTGCTTTGCATCACACACCACCCCCTTTGTATATACAGAACAAACAATCTAGCCAAACGATGCTACATTATGTACAATCAAAAACACAGATCGTTGTCCAACATTGACAAATCAACAACAGAAAATTTAAGAAATGCATTATTCATTCAATTTGTTTATATGTAAGATTGATAACCGCATTCCTCTTCCACATGCATACAGCAAAAAAATAGGCAAGTACTGGGGGAAACATATTTACGTTATATAGTTATCCACTCTATATATTTGTGGGGGGGTTTTACCCATTTTTCTCCTAATTGGTCTTGTCCAATTTGCACTGATATTCACTCTACATTTTTTGTTTATTTAGAATGAATGTGGATTTGGCATTTAGTTAATTTTCTACCCATGGTTTACAATTTATTTCTAGGTTAATCAGGTTCCACAAACATTTTTGTCACAGCACTGGTGCATTAGTTAGCTTACCTTTTTAGTAATGAAGGCTGTAACGAAGACTTTTCACTAATGATTACTCAGGTCAAATGTTGCACCAACAGAACAGCTTGTTAAGACACTTCTGCAGAGGTCAACATCAGGTGTGTTCAGAACATCATCACTGACAATAATCCCACTTCCATTTACAAAAGATTGGTGTACGATGTGCACAGCTGGTTAGATTGCATCACTTTAGTGGCTATCAGATCGGCAGGGCGATCATGTCAACAACAAAACATACACATTTATAAATATTCAGACACACACATGCATGAATGTACTTTGCCAAAGGTACATCAGAACAAGTCAGTACATGACTGTGTTGTTATAGCATAACTGGTGATTATGATATTGACTGAATGACATGCAGACAGGAACAACTTGCACATCTATTCTCAAAGATACACCATGAACTACCAATCAACACATTAAACAAAAAACATAAAGGTTTTTACTCTCACCAATAAATTAAGCAAAAACAAAAATGAAGATGTATACTATTACCAATTAATACATGAATCATTAACCATAAGGCCATTTGCTATAACCAATGAATACATGAAACATAAATCATAACGAGAAGTACTATTACCAATTAATGTTTGAAACATAAACCCAAAGGCATATACTAATGCTAATTAATCAATTAAAACATAAGGTCATCCAACATTCCCAATCAATACATCAGAACACAAAACATAATTAATAATAAATACATAAAAACGGGGGTCCGTGGACAGTCTACGTCATGTTGGTCATGGGTTCTCTGACTTTCCCCGGGCCTCCTGCCCAGGATTTTGGGTAGATAAATCAGATTATCTGTCCTACCATGTCGCTCTCCATAGACTCCTGGTATTCAGATCGGGTGCCTTTAAATTCAATCGCGGAAGTAGGTATAGTCAGTGAACGTAATCATCCAAGGGGGTAAGCAAGCATCCAGAAAGCCTACCTCATACAGGGAGATTCTGAGGCTAACAAGGCACCACTTTCCGTTAGCATTCCATACATTGTCATTCATTTCGGCGTCACTTTGACAGCAAATAAATTTACATCTGAAGCGTTTAAAGACTGTATTTGTCCATTGTTTATTTCTAAAGAAACACGACAATGTATAAGGCTCCATTGCCTTGTATCTCATGTTATGGCCCCGTAGCAGCCTTTTTTGTAATAATAGGCAAACGATTGTGTCATAACCAAGCGACTTTCTGTCGCACAGTAGAGAAATGACCGTATATTCAGGAGAAGCTTGCAGGCAATCGGGGCAACGTGGAGGCATACAGTCACGGGAGAAGCCCATAGAGAGTCCATGAACAGCATTTTTAGCTCCTGCTCCCCCTGGACAACTCCTACACACGCTCTCCGTCTCTGCAAGAGGCAGGTTCGGAATGATTCAGATTTCTCTTGGCACAGCTACCAGAAGGCTTACAACTTTCAGACAGGTTGCTCACGCCACATCTACGTCGTCAAGCTCAGTTTGAGGCTGTGCCGTATGCTCAGCCACCACCGGAAAAGTGCTTCTAATTGACTACACTGGTCTCCGTCGAAGTCTGTGTCATCGCTGTGTCCATTTTAATTACTGTCTATGCAATCATCCCGTGCATGATCCGACTAAAGGCTTCAGTGTCTCGTCGTACCACAGAGTTGCGAAGCAAGGCAGGATTACAGAGGCAATTGGGAAGGGAGGAAAATAGGGGGAAATAAATCACAAAAAATAAAAATAAATTAAAACAAAGTCATTTCCCCACACTTTATTCAAACAAGACATACACTGTTTCTAATCAACACTTAATGCTACAAATATAGACCATAATTATGGTGAATATGTTTATTTACTGGTTAGAATCCATTTACCCTAACTCTTGAGCACCTGTGTTTTCACTTACCGCAAATATCCCCTAAAGAGAGAACAGCTGCTGGTACACACCACCAGAAATACCACTGAGGAAGCTTACTTTCATAGAACTCAGGTACCAACCTCTTTCAAAACAAAACAGGAGGTATGTAAGTGTGCCTGTCTCTATGTGTGTTTATGTGTGGTTCCAGAGTATGTATGGTGTGGGTGAGATAAGGAGAGATGGAGAGGAAAGAGAAAGATTGAGAGAGAGGAAGGAGGGAGGGAACATGTGTGGACATGACTGAGTTAGGGCCGCGGGACAAAGAAAGTGAAAAACATTAGAGGTGATTCAACAGAAATCGGAGTGCAGATCTACACACATACCTAACAAAATCTCTCAAACAATCACACTTATTTATAAACTTCCAAAATATTTTACATACTCACCTTTTTTAGACATACACAAACAATATATCTCACACACTCAGCTTTGAATTTGGCACACTACACACCTGTGGCACTGTTGTAAAACAAACATGTCTCCAGATCAAAGAGGGATCAATTAGAAATACATTTAATGAGCATGTGTATCTGTAGTCCACCTCACCAGGTACATCTGCATATTCTTACATTTTTGTGTTTAGGAATTGACAGTCAATAGACCTTTTCAGGCAGAGAGATAGCTGGCAATGGCTCTTGACTGTATCCACTCATCCTCACATGTACTGTGTCAGGACATTTCGGAACACAGCGTAGATTTGAGTGAGTCTGACTCGCGCCCAGGTTGTGCTTAGCTGCTTATGTCTCAGTCAGATCTAATGTTTAGCTATGTCTCAGGTCTAATAAGACGCCCTCCAATGCCCATATTAACCATTAAGAATCACTACGCCCTAATCTAAAATCCATAAACACAAAACACACGTTTTCAATATACACTCACCTAAAGGATTATTAGGAACTTTCGGTCAATTTCTCATTAATGCAATTATCTACTCAACCAATCCCATGGCAGTTGCTTCAATGCATTTAGGGGTGTGGTCCTGGTCAAGACAATCTCCTGAACTCCAAACTGAATGTCAGAATGGGAAAGAAAGGTGATTTAAGCCATTTTGAGCATGGCATGGTTGTTGGTGCCAGATGGGCCGGTCTGAGTATTTCACAATCTGCTCAGTTACTGGGATTTTCATGCACAACCATTTCTAGGGTTTACAAAGAATGGTGTGAAAAAGGAAAAACATCCAATATGCGGCAGTCCTGTGGGCGAAAATGCCTTGTTGATGCTAGAGGTCAGAGGAGAATGGGCCGACTGCTTCAAGCTGATAGAAGAGCAACTTTAACTGAAACAACCACTTGTTACAACCGAGGTATGCAGCAAAGCATTTGTGAAGCCACAACACACACAACATTGAGGCGGATGGGCTATAACAGCAGAAGACCCCACCGGGTACCACTCATCTCCACTACAAATAGGAAAAAGAGGCTACAATTTGCAAGAGCTCACCAAAATTGGACAGTTGAAGACTGGAAAAATGTTGCCTGGTCTGATGAGTCTCC
>JACXGM010001386.1:18894-29665 GCA_016801145.1 Umbra pygmaea
CAGATGGTAGAGTCAGAATTTGGCGTAAACAGAATGAGAACATGGATCCATCATGCCTTGTTACCACTGTGCAGGCTGGTGGTGGTGGTGTAATGGTGTGGGGGATGTTTTCTTGGCACACTTTAGGCCCCTTAGTGCCAATTGGGCATTGTTTAAATGCCACGGCCTACCTGAGCATTGTTTCTGACCATGTCCATCCATTTATGGCCAGCATGTACCCATCCTCTGATGGCTACTTCCAAGCAGGATAATGCACCATTTCACAAAGCTCGAATCGTTTCAGATTGGTTTCTTGAACATGACAATGAGTTCACTGTACTATAATGGCCCCCACAGTCACCAGATCTCAACCCAATAGAGCCTCTTTGGGATGTGGTGGAACGGGAGCTTCGTGCCCTGGAAATCTCCATCAACTGCAAGATGCTATCCTATCAATATGAGCCAACATTTCTAAAGACTGCTTTCTGCACCTTGTTGAATCAATGCCATGTAGAATTAAGGCAGTTCTGAAGGCGAAAGGGGGTCAAACACAGTATTAGTATGGTGTTCCTAATAATCCTTTAGGTGAGTGTATTGCACCCACAACTCAAACAGTACGGGATACAACACTGACACCTTGTGGAATTGACACGTTGGAAATGCAATAATTTTTATATTTTAATGTATTTTCTAGAGGTTTGCTTGAGTAGCGTTCTGTTATGTAGTATAGCCAAAAAAGCGCAGGGGAAAATACTCATATGCACATTCACCTGCGAATGATCACTTCATTTTTCTGTGTATTAGCTTGTTCGATCCATATGTCTATGTTCGAAAAATTCATTGTGCCTACATTTTTTTTAAATACTTGGAACCTCGTCTTGTGAAATCGTGTGTTTTTAAAGTGGGTAACTTTCTGTGTCTTTTACTTAATTTGTAAAATGATCATGTGAATGTAACCAAAAGTTGGAAATATTGAACGCATGCAGTATTTTGAATGTGGTTTGTTGTCGGACAGGTTGCTATATAATCTGATCGATAAAATACATATCCAGGATTTGTCAAGCATAATCAAAGTTTGAGCAGAAAAACAACAAGCAGACTCTGTTTATTACGATCCAACAACCATCTATTTATTTGATGCAAAAAAATCGACCATCTACCATACGGTCTATGCCATCTACCCTCATACCAGTCAGTGACGTCACCCGACGCTACCTATTAGCGCGTACGCGCTCGAGCCAACACCACGCGACCAGATTAGACAAGAAGATGGCGACCGTTTTATTATCAGTGGAATAAGTGCCGTGAAGGATAGCTAACTAGGTATGGTACGTTTATTTCATTTGAGTGTTTATGTTCTATTCGTGTCAGTTGTATTGGTGTATGCATTGCTGTGAAGACGAACAAACATGACTTGTAAACATTTGAAACCTGGTGCATTGATGCTTAGCGTATTTGCCTTGAAAAGAGTAGCCTGGTTGCTACTAGGCAGAACGGCTAACTTGTTAGCTAACGTTAAGTAGCCTACTAAGTTAGCCAACAAGCTTACTTGTTTCTGTGTTATTGTCCTAGTTAGCGGTTGTGGCTAGATATATATATGTTTCCGCCGTTGTTCCTTGTTGTGTTCAGCTAGCCCGAAAGGGACATGCCGCCAGGGAGAGAAAGGAAGCACAAGGACATCTCAGGCGCGCG
Organism: Umbra pygmaea; assembly: GCA_016801145.1. Taxonomy (NCBI): domain Eukaryota; kingdom Metazoa; phylum Chordata; class Actinopteri; order Esociformes; family Umbridae; genus Umbra; species Umbra pygmaea. Next base: position 20,566 of record JACXGM010001386.1, read on the forward strand.
CACGAGTTATTGATATCCGAGTAGGAGTTCAGCTTGGTGTGTTATTATAGCCAAGTTATATATGGTGTGTTATTATAGCCACGTTATATATGGTGTGTTATTATAGCCACGTTATTATAGTCACTTTATATATGGTGTGTTATTATAGCCACGTTATATATGGTGTGTTATTATATCCACATTATAGAGGGTTTGTTATTATAACCATGTTATAGATGGTCTCAGATTATAACCACGTTATACATGGTGTGTTATTATAACCATGTTATGGATGGTGTGTTATTATAACTACGTTATATATGGTGTGTTATTATAACCACGTTATACATGGTGTGTTATTATAACCACATTATAGATGGTGTGTTATTATAACCACGTTATACATGGTGTGTTATTATAACCACGTTATACATGGTGTGTTATTATAACCACGTTATACATGGTGTGTTATTATAATTACGTTATACATGGTGTGTTATTATAACCACGTTATAGATGGTGTGTTATTATAACCACGTTATACATGGTGTGTTATTATAACCATGTTATAGATGGTGTGTTATTTTAACCACGTTATACATGGTGTGTTATTATATCCACATTATAGGTGGTGTGTTAATATAACTACAGTATATATGGTGTGTTATTATAACCATGTTATAGATGGTGTGTTATTATAACCACATTATAGATGGTTTGTTCAAGATGGTGTGTTATTATAACCACATTATAGATGGTGTGTTATTATAACCACATTATAGATGGTGTGTAATTATAACCATGTCAAAGATAGTTGGTTAACTAACAACTTTGATTGTCAGGCAATGTTACTAGCGAGCTTCCTAACGTGCTAAGAAGCAAGGCTAGTTTCAAAGTTGACTTGTGGCGCTAACTACCCAGATCCTTTCAATTGAACTGTAACCGTTAAGCACTTGGGAATGCAAATTAGGGGTTGGTTAGCTAGTTAACTTGCTAATCTTGAAATAAATATTAAAATGGATGATTTGGATGTAACAGAAGTAAAGAAAGCACATGGTAACTATATGTAGCAGTCAATATAAAAAAATTATTTGATTTTTTTGTAAATGAGTGTTCAGGTGAAACAAATGTTTATACAGTATAACACCTCTACTTGCTTACCAATTTAGAAATTTGCTGGTGCTGTCACATTGGGTGCTTTGTTTAAGGGCATACATTTGTCCCTCTTAAAATAAATCCCAACATGATTGCCAAGATCAATATTAAGGATATTGTCTTGCTGAAAGTTTGTTCATACCATTTGGCCAAGGCCTTTACTCTTTAGGAAGGTTTGTGGGACTAATCTTCACTCAGTCTTTCTGACTTCTTTTGCCAGATAAAAGCCATGCTGTGGGAGCGCCCCATTTTTCAGCTCGCCACGGTCACCATGGTGATCTGAAGCCCCAGTGTGGACGTGTCACACCCACACTCACTCACCCACAGACATACACAAGTACCGAACTGCATAGCAGGCGTGCAACATGGACAGGTGTAAGCATGTGGGGCGGCTGCGCCTGGCCCCGGACCACTCCATCCTCAACCCTCAGAAGTGGCACTGCGTGGACTGCAACACCACCGAGTCGGTGTGGGCCTGCCTCGGCTGCGCTCATGTGGCGTGTGGCCGCTACATTGAGGAGCACGCCCTGCAGCACTTCCAACAACAGAGCCACCCATTGGCTATGGAGGTTAATGAGCTGTATGTCTTCTGCTACCTGTGTGATGACTATGTGCTCAACGACAACGCCACAGGGGACCTTAAACTGCTGCGCTCTACTCTCAGCGCCATCCAGAGCCAGCGCTATGAGGTCACTACACGCTCAGGGCGCAGGCTAAGATCGGCCAGCACCCCGCCTGATGCCCCGAAGCCCTGCGGTGCCAGCGAGCTGCAGCTGAGGGATGAGGACCGAATGTTCACGGCCCTCTGGCACCGACGCCGGGCCCTCATGAGCCGGGTGTTCAACTCCTGGTTTAGCTTAACGGAAGGAGGGAAGCGAAGGGGGGAGGAGGAGAGGCAGAGAGAGGAGGAAGAGGAGAAGAGGAGGGAGTTGAGAGAGAGAAGGAAGGCGCTAAAGAGACAGCTGCAGGAGGAGTTGGAAAGCGCTCCCCCTCGGAAGAGCCACCGCCTTCGGAGAGCCAGCCTGAGGAATGCTGCCACCGCCATCACGCTCCGCCCTAAACGCACCCCGCAAACCCCAAGAACAAGGACCCAGAGCCCTGCCGCTCACACCTCCAAGCGAAGGGGCCGCCCCTTTAAAGGCGCTGCTTCCAAACAGCCCCCCTCCTCTGCCACTAAAGGTAAACCCAGGACCTCCTCTGCCCCCTCCCCAGCACCCCGGCGGGTCACTGCCAAACAGGGTGACTCTCCTCTCAAGCGCCGGCCCACGGTCACCCCTGGCGTTACGGGTCTGCGTAACCTAGGCAACACGTGCTACATGAACTCCATACTTCAGGTGCTGAGCCACCTGCACATCTTCAGGGAGTGCTTCCTTCGACTGGACCTCACGCAGGCCCTGGAGTTGCTGGCCTCTGCCGTCCATGGCCAGCTGGTGTCTCCCGGTTCCGGGGGTCCAGTAGCCTCTTCCTCGCTTGCCCAGAAGAGAGGCCCCCAGGCGGGCGCGGGGCTGAGCGGCGGGGCCTCCCGGGCACGGAGCATGGAGCTGATCCAGCCCAAGGAGCCAAGCTCCAAGCACATCTCCCTGTGCCATGAGCTCCACACCCTGTTCCAGGTGATGTGGTCGGGCAAGTGGGCGTTGGTGTCACCTTTCGCCATGCTGCACTCTGTCTGGCAGCTGATCCCAGCCTTCCGGGGCTATGCCCAGCAGGATGCCCAGGAGTTCCTTTGTGAGCTGCTGGACAAGGTGCAGCGTGAGCTGGAGGGCACCGGCACGCACACCCCGCCTGCTGGCGTGTCGACCGGACAGAGACATCTCATTAAGCAAGTGCTCAGTGTTGTCAACACCATCTTCCATGGACAGCTTCTCAGCCAGGTAGGAGAGAGAAACACGCACATTTATGTAAGCCACTAGTCTGGGCATGGATTCAACTGGATTTAAGGGCCTTTGTGCTCATTAGTGGTACCCTTAGTGGAGGGATTTGGAGTGGCGCTTGTACAGCATGAACCGCATGACAAATAGTACCCCTTTTTAAATACTCCCAGTATCTATAATATTAAACAATATAGAAAAACAGCCACACTAATGTCTATGGTGTTATTTAGTGTAAAGGACATTGAGATCCTAAATGTAAAATATTCCCAAAAACACACTTTCAATCATAGTACTGTTAAATACTTCTCTAACAGGTCTCGGTCCTCATCAGATCATAACAAATACTGCAATCTTGCTGCGACTTCAGCACTAGGAACTGGTTAATTTGCAGCTAATTATTTAGCCGGTGCTGCTGAGCTGGGGAAGGGTAGCAGCAGCTGGAGCAGGGAATGTGGACGGGGCCATGCGCTGTGCATTTGGGAGGGAGAGGAGCAGAAGAGGAAGCAACCAGGTCATGCCTGGAAAACAAACTCATCACTTGTTATTTATCATCTCTAATTAAATAGTAGCTTGCTGTCTTGAGCGCATGAAGCCGATAATGTCATTAAGTTGGCTAACTGTAGGCTAATTGGAAATACAAAACCTCAATTTCTACCTCACTTGGAAGTCGTAATCAGGTTATTATCTAGCTGTTTGATGCTGCTGCCTGTCATCCGCATTGAAAGTTTTAATTCTGCCTTTAAATGAGCGAGCAGTTGCCTAAGAAAAGTGGCCAAATATAATTTATTATGATTGGCTGTGATTTATTTATTTACGTGATTTATTTTTTGTTCAAAAATAAAACGCATGCAACAAATTATGTCCAAACTTTCCAAAACTTGGCAGAGATGATCTTTTCAGACGAAGCCTAACAAAAGGTATAAAATTAATTTTTGGATCTGCAAAACTCTTTGTCCATTTCAGCCAATCATCTAAAATTATATTTGGCCACTTTTCTTAAGCAACTGTTTAGTGAAAATGTCACTTTTATAATTTTATGCAGCAGATTTTTACCCAAATAATCTTAATCTTAAAAAGATAATCTAAAAACATTTTGAAACATGCTGGGTGAAGCTTTTAGATAATGTCCTTGGTAGGTCCGTCAGATCCTCAGGCACTGGCATTTAACTATGGTAAAGATGAGGACTAAAAGATCTGGAGGAGTAGCTTTGAGCTTTTATGCCCACAGATGTTGGAATAGCCTGCCAGTGAACCTGAGAATTGCTGAAACTGGACTTCAATGAGACCTTCATTATTACAGGATATTTTCTTTAGGTTGTGTTTAGTCTTATTTATTATTTTGGTCACCCTTATTATTTTTGTTATCTCAAATATATATATATAAAACATTCCAATCAGCAGTCTACTCCCAATAATTTGTAGTTTCTTATATATATATATATATATATATATACCCACCATTCTGTTCTTACAGGTACTTCCAAAACATTGAACTTTACATAATTAAAAGTATTTGCTCGGGAAATGTTTTTGTCTCACTCATTTAAAGTCTTTACAACTGTAAGTTATAATTAATAGTGCATTAGTTTGCGTTCGAAACATGATTGTACTCTATGACCGTTCTGCTGTTCTGTCTGAGAGTGCAACCCAGGCTTCTGGAAGGATGGGAAAAAAAGTGGGAGTGTCTTGATCTGCTTAGAGCGGCTGAGCGCACACGCACACACAGTCAGACACACACCTGCTCTTTCCTTAGAAAAGAGAGAGGGTGTGTGTGTGTGGTGTGGGGTGCAAATCTCCAACAGTGAAGTTCCTGTTTGTGCTGCTACGTTAGCTAGCTCAGCTGCTCTTGGCTTGCCTACGAACAACCCCTTCTCACTCTCTACATCCTTCCTCTCCCTCTTTCAAACAACCTCTCCACCTTCCTTTTTTCCCCCTTGATTTCCATCCATAAGGTAACATGTTTAGCGTGCGACCATCGCTCCAACACGGTGGAGCCCTTCTGGGACCTGTCTTTGGAGTTCCCAGAGCGTTACCACAGCAACAGCCGGGAGAGTGCGTCACAGGTGTCGTGCCGACTGACAGAGATGCTGGCCAAGTTCACCGAGACGGAAGCCCTGGAGGGCAACATCTATGCCTGCGACCAATGTAACAGTGAGTAAGATGGGTCACATGAAGTGGGGTTTATTGCCAAATGCATCATGTACACAGACTGTAAACATGCAAAGACATTCTTGTAGAGCTCTCTACTTTGCAGAGTACATGGGTGATATTAGGAACATATAGGGTACTTAAAGACGATAGGATGATAGAGATTGCATGGAGCAGACAAGTTGCTACCCAGGTAAAGTCCAATATGGTGAAAATGTTAACATACAGCTCTGGAAGGAAGTAAAAGACCACTGCAAATGTTTCTTAAATCAACCCCATTGAAAGCCTCTGGAATGTGGTCAAGAGGAAGACGGATGGTCAGAAGCAATCAAACAAAACCGAGCTGCTTAGATTTGGTCACCAGCAGTGGCATAAAGTCATCCAAATTCAATGTTAAAGACTTCTGGAGAGCATGAAAAAGATGCACGAAAGCCCGTTATTATTATTATGATAAAATTATTATTCCACCAAATTTCGATTTCAGAATTCTTCCTAAGTTAACACATTAGTATGAATATTAATTTATTTTCTTTGCATTATTCTAGGTTTTATAACGCTGAATTTTTTGTTGCATTCTCCTCGTATACAGGCAGGCACCGATCTTTGGAAAACAGACTCGACCAGTCGAACCTTGAATGCCGTGCTACGTGAGCTGCACTGTGAGCAAATTGTGTTTGATTTTAGTTTGCATCGCCAGCTGTAAGTCTTGCTCATTGATCTGCATGAATGACCGAAAAACCTTTTGCCATGGGAGTTTCCAAGTCATATGTCAGCTCACGTAGCACGGCTTTCATGGTTCAACTGGTTGAGTCTGTTTTACCAAGAGGGCACCTTCATGTATATGCAAATGGTACTGTCTTTTAAACTATGTTTTTAATAAACTGTCTGTACACTTTGCTTTGGTTGCATGTAGGGACCCTCATTATGCTACCGTGGAAGTGTGATGCTATTTTGAGCCTTGTTAGTGGTATAAAATAGCGATTTCTTTTTACTTTATTCATGCTCTCACAACTAGCATTATAAGGTAGTTATCCTTTCGCATTACAACTGGGCACATTTGATTAACATGAAAACTTATCCCAGAGAACAGTTGACTCGGTAGCCATGTGTTATTAACCCCTAGGTTCCTTTTGTGCCAGAATTTTCCTTTATCAGAAACAAAAGGACACATGAAAGCAATTAGGGGGATTTCTGGGTGGCCATTGTTTTGCTATTGTTATACCTGGAATTATTATGTAACTTCTTTATTAAATACTGTTGTGCTCATAAGTTTGCATACCCTTGCAGAAATTGTGAAATATCTGCATTGATTTTAACGACATTACTGTTCATGCAAAGAATCTGACTGTTATGTAAGGATAGTTCTCATATGAAGCCATTATTATCACACAGTTGTTTGGCTCCTTTGTAAACTGTACTGATGACAGAAGTCACCCAAATGGCCCTGATCAAAAGTGTATATACCCTTGAATGTTTGGCCTTGTTACAGACACACAACGTGACACATATACATTAAAATGGCAATTAAAGGTTATTCTCCCACACCTGTGACATTTTAAATAGCAGTTAGTCTCTATGTATAAGTAGTCAAAATTTGTTAGCGCTCACGTGGATGCATTGAGAAGGCTAGATACTGAGCCATGAGGAAAAGAACTGTCAGAAGACCTGCGTAATAAGGTACTGGAAATGCATAAAGTTGGAAATGGATATAAAAATATATCCAAAGTCTTGCAAATGCCAGTCAGTACTGTTGAATCACTTATTAATAAGTGTAAGATTCTGTGATCTCTTGACACCAAGCCAAGGTCAGGTAGACCAAGAAAGATTTCAGCCAATACTGCCAGTAGAATTGTTTGGGAAACAAAGTTTGTCTTGGGAGACATACAGGCTGCTCTGGAAAAAGACTGTGTGGATGTTTCAAGGAGCAAAATCTGTTGACACTTTAGCTGCATGGTCAAGTTGCTAGAAAGAAGCCTTTACTGTGCCAGTGCCACAAAAAAACCTGGTTAAAATATGCCCGACAACACCTTCACTTGCCTCTCAGCTTCTGGCACACTGTAATTTGGAGTAACAAGACCAAAATAGAGCTTTATGGTCACAACCATAAGCGCTATGATTGGAGAGGGGTCAACAAGGCCTATAGTGAAAAGAATACTATCCCCACTGTGAAGCATGGTGTCTCCCTGATGTTTTGGGGGGGTGAGCCCTAAAGGCACAGGGAACCTTGGGAAAATTGATGGCAAGATGAATGCAGCATGTTATCGGACAATACAGGCAGACCATTTGAATTCTTCTGCACGAAAGCTGTGCATGGGATGCTCTTGGACTTTCCAGCACGACAATGACCCTAAGCACAAGGCCATGTTGACCCTCCAGTGGTTACAGCAGAAAAAGGTGAAGGTTCTAGAGTGGCCATCACAGTCTCCTGACCTTAATATCATCGAGCCACTCTGGGGAGATCTCAAACATGCGGTTCATGCAAGACGGCCAAAGACTTTGCAAGGCCTGAGGCATTTTGCCAAGATGAATGGGCAGCTATATCACCTGCAAGAATTCTGTGCCTCAAGACAACTTTTACATACGTCTGCACAATGTCATTGAGGGTAAAGGGGGCAATACACCGTAATGAGAACTGAGGGTATGCAGACTTATGAACAGGGATAATTTCATAATTTTTTATTGCAATGTTTTGTTTTTTGATTGTGCCATTCTGTTATGACCTACAGTTGAAAATGAAAAACAAATGAAAAATAAAAACAAATAGTTTTGCCTGGTCAAAAAACTGTACATCTATTACCAGTTCTCCAAGGGTATACAATCTTTGGAAAATAACTGTATCTATAGAACACAGATTCTTTTTAAATTTAGAATTAAAGTTTACATGTTGAAGATTGCATTACTTAAAAAAAGTGAATATTATTATTTTTTGTTTCCTGAGAAGTACGCATCTGCTTATAATGCCTAGATGTAGGTGGCGGGTCACTATGCAGTGCAAAAGAACAGAAGGACGCGCAACTCAGATATGACATTTTAGAAGGATGCATAAAGATGTACAGTAGTAGTTCAGTAGTCAACAGGGAGTGACTGGGAGGGTTAATGTTGAAGCTTTTGAGGAGCCTGTTTGCTCCAAGGAATCTGTAGATTGTTCTTCTATTAGTCCGTTGAGGGGTGAACAGGCTCAGGTGACGGGTCCTTGATGAATGCCCAAGCATTCATGAGGCTCCACCTGTTGTACAGCACTGGTAGACCCACAGTCACTGTGGGGCACTGTTTATGTGACCCAGTCTTCACTGCTTTCTGGTGGTGTTTTCTACCGTGTTCTGGGCAGTTAGCATCCCAGACCCTCACTTATTTTTGCATTCACGGTGCTCATGGTACATCCTGAGAAGTTGATGAGGATCTTGAAAAAATATCAAAGTTCTTTTCTCCCGAGGGAGAAAAGGTGAGGGCCTGCCTGTTTAGTGGATGTGAAGGTCCCTCTTTAGACAGCTGATGTGGATGGCAAGGAGCTTAAAGCTGCCTTCTATCTCCTCCTTAGCTCATAAATTGTGGAAGAGAACCACACATATGCTTGATTCCTTTCATGATTGTTAAATTTACAACAATTTTGCCAAAGCAGTTGAAAGCTTATCAGGTCTCCCATTTAGTTGTATTTTTTTCACTGCATGTTTTTACTCCTATCCAGTGCTACAGTTACATTGTTATTGCTCATGTCCCTCTAGTGCGCCGGCTGCGTATTACAGCCTGGGTTAACCTTGTCCCCCTTGCCTCTAGGTAAGCGCCGGCGGTTCTCCTCCAAACCTGTAATTCTGACTGAAGCTCAGAAACAGCTGATGGTTCACAAATTGCCTCAAGTCCTGCGCTTGCACCTCAAACGCTTCAGGTACTGATCACATACTGTCCACACAAACGCTTCAGGTACTGATCACATACTGACCACACAAACG
>JACXGM010001386.1:29765-55862 GCA_016801145.1 Umbra pygmaea
ACTGACCACACAAACGCTTCAGGTACTGATCACATACTGACCACACAAACGTTTCATGTACTGATCCCGTACTTACCACAAACGCTTCAGGTACTGATCACGTACTGACCACACAAACGTTTCATGTACTGATCCCGTACTTACCACAAACGCTTCAGGTACTGATCACGTACTGACCACACAAATGTTTCAGGTACTGATCCCGTACTTACCACAAACGCTTCAGGTACTGATCCCGTACTTACCACAAACGCTTCAGGTACTGATCCCGTACTTACCACAAACGCTTCAGGTACTGATCACGTACTGACCACACAAACGTTTCAGTTACTGATCCCGTACTTACCACACAAACGCTTCAGGTACTGATCACGTACTGACCACACAAATGTTTCAGGCACTGATCACATACTGACCACACAAACGCTTCAGGTACTGATCACATACTGACCACACAAATGTCCCTGCACACTGCATCTCACACAAGGCAGGTTAACTCTGCAATATGAACCGTAACTTAACCATACATTTAAAATTCCATCTTCTTTTGTGATTAGTCTGTTGAAGTGTCTGCTAAGTGTTCTGTGGTTGTTATTGGTCGTCAGGTGGTCTGGGAGGCACCACAGAGAGAAGATTGGTGTCCACGTCAGCTTTGACCAGCTGCTCAACATGGAGCCATACTGCTGCAGAGAACCGTCCCTCAAGGGCTCACCATACTCCAGTCCCACCACCTCAGGCTCCCCGCGCCCCAAACACTTCCTGTACGAGCTGTCTGCTGTGGTGATGCATCATGGGAAGGGCTTTGGCTCAGGGCACTACACTGCATATTGCTACAACAAAGAAGGAAGTAAGGAACGCACACACACATGCAATATCTTTCTCTGCTCTGTTGCTTTTCTTATTTCAAAAGGACACTCCTCTTACCAGTAGAACTGAAATTTAACAGCCTTGTGGTCTAATAGTCTGTTTGTCCATCAGGGTTCTGGGTCCACTGTAATGACTCTAAGCTGAACGTGTGCTCAGTGGAGGAGGTGTGTCGGGCCCAGGCCTACATTCTCTTTTACACGCAGCGCTTCACTCAGGACAAAGACAGGCCATTATAGGACCAGGATGCCTGGAGTCCACCGCCTTTAGACGCCCTCCTCTGTAACTCCGCAGCCCAGTGGGACGACATAACATCACCAAAGCATCGCAGAGATTTTCCAGTCATTTTTCTAAACGTGGAGAGACTAAGAGACACACTCCTTTTAAATGGTTCTGCTTTGTGAATATCTTGTACATGGTGTTTATATGGGTTTTTAAAATGTTTGATATAGTGTACAGGTGTATTTTATAAAGAGAGAATTAGTCCAGGTTTGTGTTGTATCAAACACGCCCTTTTAGGAGTAACAGTCAGATAAACTTTGACCAGGTGTGACTGTACGTGTTCTCTCAGTAGTACTTGTTTATACAGGTGTCACTTTCTGATGCTCTGAGATCACCAATTGTCTTTTTTCCAATTTCAAATGATGAAAAATGCCTATTACAGCCACTTTAGAAATTTGACTAAGGGATGTCAGGCAATCATGTACTCAACTGGAATGTAGATTTAACCCGGTAAATCCTTCCACTGTTTTTTGGGGTTTAGTATCTCTCTCAGTAGTATGGGATGGTCAGGCAATGCTTCTTTTATTGGCTACTGACCTCAAGCCAAAGCACGAGGGGAAGTTTAAAACGTCTCTTTATTTCCAAAACAATTCAAGCCAATTTGCAGGATATGAAGTATTTTTAGATTTGGGAACCAATTTCGTAACCAGTTTCTTAGGGGATTGTTTTGGCAAAATGCTGCATGCAGCCTGTCTTTTTATCAATGCATAATGTCTTTCAAACAGTTTCAGGCCTTTTGCCTGAAAAAAAAGTGCCCTTCATCTGAACATATCTATTTTTATAGTGATTTTGCCACAAGAGTGTATTTGGTATCCGTTCTATGTAGCAGAGATAAAATCCAGTCCCACACAGGTCGGTATTTAAAATATTGAATGTATTTTTCGATACTCAAACATTGACTTTTTTTACCAAGGTTTTATGTTCTATTTAAAAACAATGGCCATTGACTGTTAAAAAGAGATGTGTAGTTTTATAATTGATCCTTCCTCAATTATTTGGAATCACCAGCAGTTATAGACCTGACCTGTTGCTCCATTGTGTGTGTATAGAGTATATACTCTGTATATTTGGCTATGTATTTGTCAGAAAGTGTTAAATAGAAGAGAAATGTCTCCATGCTAGAAAAAGCTGTGTTGAAAAGTTGCAAAACATTTGCTCAGTTGGACATTTTGCACCAATAACTGTTCACTCTAGGAACCGATCACACAACCAAATGAGGTACATATCTGGATTTGTCTTAATAGAAACGTGTTTTTGTTTTGCAACACCCTGACTATTGAATATACCTATTCCCAATTTAAATGCTGTTGACCTCTAGATGACCTTCCGGGGAGAATTCGGTGCATTTTTCACTTTTCTCAGCATCATCTTTGTTGGATAGCAACGTTTTTTATCCCCAGGTATGAAAACTCATGGAAGTGAGACTATGCAAATTTTTACCTCAATTTTAGATAATTACCTCAATAAAATGAGAATATTTTTCATTTTTATAAGAAAATAGTGTCTTGTGTGCCCCATTGTGTATTTTTTTATGGTTCATACTAAATGGACAAAGTATAGCCACCTTCAGATTCAGATAGGTATGTACTGTTTCCTCTGGAAATAAGGCATTAAGGTGGGTTGCCTCAGCTGACCCTGCACCTAGCATTAGTACACTGGAGGAACTGATGACTCATTCTTCCCTATCAGACAACCAAGATTATCCCAGAAAATAGAGAGCAAAATTATTTTAATATCTTTTCTTTCTTACAAAAACAATTCCAGGGAATTCAAAATGACCTACTACATTTGGGTACATACGGTGGCAGCAGCCATTTTAACGATATTTAAAAAATATCAAAGAAACATACTAGAGGAGCAGAGTGCAGATTTTCCTCCATGTAGCGGTAGTTAAAGCAAAGCATACAGCTGAAGATACAAGGTTGTCTAAACATCATCATTTCCACCTTGATGTCAAAGGGGAAAGTTTGCAGGGTCCTGAAATTTGTTGTAGTCCCTTTTCACCGAGAATAATTGAGACGGTTGGTTGAATGCGCCTTAGATCAGAACATACAATAAATCAGATTGTAGCACTAAGGAGCAGAAGTTTTCCCTCATCAGAAAAACTTCACCCCCAGGCTTATTCCAACAATCAAAATGTAGATTGGTTTGACTTTCTCTAAATATGATGGGTATTTGATCAACTGAATATAAGAACTGTATACCAGCTTTATTCTATGGCATTTCAGGAGATTGCTGAGACAACACTGTGTCCATAGACTGTGTCCATATGTTCAGGTGGAAAATGAGAACTAAGCTTTGACGGTTTGAATGTCACCAAAAGAAAGAAATATTCAGCAGCTGCTTGGTAAGCCAGTCTCTCTCCATGCTCGCTCTTAAGTAGCAGTAAAAACACAAAGAGGAAACCTTACAGCAGCGGTTTTCTTAGCCCTTACTGGCTGCTCTCTGCCAAGGCCGGAGAAGAGGCTGAAACTTGGCCCAGTATGTAATCTCATTATCGGGTTACGAGTGCAGGCAGATGGTTGGGTGTGTTTATTTTCTTTATTCATGGTGGGGGTGGGGTTTCAGTATTCAATAGTCGTCCCCTCGGCTCACCACCTCCTTGCAGGTGGGCCTGAGCAGGATGGTGTGCTCAAACTGGGCCGTGTAGCAGCCCTTGGTGTCGCACAGTGGGGGATAAGGATCCACAATGCCCAAGTCACACAGGTTCTTCAGGGCCATCAGGTATTTGCTTTCCCCCAGCCGGTCCAGCCAACGCCGGCAGAATGCCAACGTGCCAAAGTTGTCATTGATTACGTTCAACAGATGCTTCGCCCGGGGGAGTCTGAGAGGAAGGGTAAGACCAGGGTGAGAAGAAACCAGGTACATCTACTTTATGGCACAAAAAAAACTCAGAGTTCAAAATTGGACCAACTTACCTGATTGGGACGTGTCCCACATCAAAGTTCTTCATGTAATGAGAACATTCCATATCGTCATGGACAACACCCTTTCCTGTGCTGCCAAATGTTTCGATGGCATAAACCTCGCCCTCCTGGTGGGTAGAGGGAAAAAACAGCGAGAAACATTTAAGGCGATTGACCCAGTAAAAACATGGACAGGCAATAAATGGTTTGTCATCCTGTTTGAAATGCTATAATTAGGCGGTGAAAATTCCGTATTGCCCTGGCACCTCATCACACCATTAAAGTCAGTGGATCTTAAACCTCTCCTAAAGGCCCTCAGCCATTCCCAGTATTTGATGGATGTCCGAGCTGCCATACCGGAATAAACTTGTCTACTAATTATCAAGTTTTTGGCAGCTTGAATCAGGTGAGCTACTTCAGGGCAACATCAAAATAGTGAGATGGCTGTGGGTCCCAGAGACAGGTTTGAGAACCACTGACCTCAGTATCATTGAAATAATTAGCTGAAGCATTAGTCACACAACCCATCATTATCAGCAACCCTTTTTAATGTAGTACACTCTGCCTCCTATACAGTATCACATACCTCCTATACAGTATCACATACCTCCTATACAGTATCACATACCTCCTATACAGTATCACATACCTCCATCCTAGTAGCTTCTCCTCCCTTTACAATGGGGACAGTCTTGCCGGCATGTATCCTGTACTGCCCGATTGAGTGGCCGTTCAGGTTTCGGATGGGCTTCACTGGAAATGATGAAAATCGTACAGTTGTTTAGACACTAGATTACACATACAGTTTTTTCTCCAACTCACAGCTCTGTACATTCATTGGTTCTGTACCTTGGTACGTTTTGCCATCAAGGTCCACCTCATAGGACTCCATCACTTCCTGAATTCTCTCTCCAACGTCACAGAGACGCACATCGATTCCAGCACACTATGGAAAGATCGTGAAGTAGTTTCTGGCAGTCAACCACAGCTTTGTTAACTGAAATCAAGGAGCACTGAGAATGTATGTTGTGAAAGCAAGCCATACCTTGATTCCTGTATTGGTTGCATCTCTCACAGCTTCTAGCAGCTTATCAAACTTTGGGTTGAACGTGACGGTAAAGGCACAGTCAATGATCCGGCCTAAAAAGAGACAGAGGAAGTGAAAATGGGACCCTACAGCTAAAACAGAGTAAATGGATGTATATTTATACGTTTGTGTAAAGTGCATTTCAATCTGCCTGTGTGTACTGTGTCGGCGCCATACCATTAATGTGTGTTCCGAAGTCAATCTTGCAGACGTCGTCGTATTGCAGCACGGTTGTGTCCCCGGCGTTGGGCGTGTAGTGGGCCGCACAGTTGTTCAGAGAGCAGCCGGTGGGGAAAGCCAGTCCTGCATTCAGGCCATTCTCCTTGATCAGCTTTCTAGAGCAGTTCTCCAATCGCTCGCTGAGAGAAATGGGCCAATAAGTAAGACATCAACTTAAAGGAGAAAAGCTAAAGACCGGATGTGAGTAAGATAAAAAGACAATTGATATAATGCAGGGGAATAGTGAAGGGAGCTCACCAGATGTCTATCATGGTCAGCCCTGGTTTGATGAAGCTGCGGACGTGTTGGCGGACCTGTCTGTGGGCCTCTGCCGCTTGTCTGAAGTCATTCCACACCTCTTCGCTGGCCTTGTCCACCATCCGCTTCTCCTCATCGGTTGTTCTTGAGGCAGCGGTACGCCTGCACCAGGGGACCAAACAAAGTTAGCAATGGGTACAGGCTCCAAAACAGTGGGTGTGACGCACCACAAGAAGTAGCTGATGTTCGCATTGGGTTTAGGGTTTACAAAATAAGCAACTCCATCACTGTACAATTTTTGATCCCAATGCTTCTCAATGTGGCATCTGAAATAAATGAATATTATTTTGCTGTACAACTATTCTGGTGTACCAGAAACTAGGATTTCTAGCCTGGGAGAACCCCGACAAACTTCTGGCAAATTTGAGATTAGCTCTGCAAGTCAGTCTGGCCAAGAGCTCATTCAAGCCTATTTCCAATTTTTCCAAATCAAGACACCAATCACAACAGTTGAGGCGGGCTTTTTATGATGATGATAACGCAGCTATATACTGTCATTGGTTAAAGCAAACAATAACAATGGCTGCCGCAATGGAACATCACTTGTTTGAATTCAGCCATCGCGTCTGTTTTAAGCGATTTGAATGTTTCCTTTTTGTTACAAGCCGAGCAAAGTACAACACTCTAAGCCTTCATGTCTAAAAAAAGATGTTGCTGCGGTCTTGCCGACTCAATTCGGCAAGTCTGATATATCCAATTGCGCTGAGAGGCATTTGAGTGGCGTCCGTTGGTGACACCCCTTTGGAAATGGGCTGTGAATGAAGCTTGCCCAGACCCACTCTCAGTTACAACTGAGAAGGGTCTGGTGTGAACCAGGCTATAGGATTTTATGCACAAGCATGTGTGGTTGTCTTACCCATCCTGTATTGGGGGGTATTCACATTCCTGACCAATGGGGTAAACTCCACTTGGATACAAGTCACAGATTGGCACAGATGGTGGGTCAGTCTGAGATTTAGCTGTGAAAACAGGGGACCAAACAATCACATAAATACTTATTTCCCTGCAAATCAAGTGACAGATTTCATGAATCCCAATCCAACCCTCTAAAACAAATGCATGTCATTAAATTACCTATTCTGAGGGAAATCGCTCAAATAAATATTGTGAAAATTCCACTTTACTCATGGACAATTTTGTTGCACTCTTGCTGAGAGGCCTCATTTACCCAAACCTCATTACTTTTTAATATTACAAAAAACAAAACCATTTTGTAAAAATCTATCCTCTCCCTTTGGCTGCAAAAGTGCCTCAATCTGCCACTCCAATAGAAGAGTAGTCTTGCAATCAAGTTCAAACTGCAGAAAGTGAAACAACTGGATTTCCTTTGGTTGTACATTTTATTTTAATGGTTTATAAATTTACAAAAATAAATTCGCTGAATAAATTGCACCATCTCTTGTCCTTACACATTCATAATATGTCAGCAGGATAACAGAAAATGCTATTCAAAGGTGAAGTCATTGAAATGTAATGAGGTAAGCAAAAACATTCACACAATCACCCATTGTCAACCTTCAAATGCTATGTAATAACCAAGGGGAATCAGAAGTTGAGCTCAAGTTCATTAAATTCTTTGTAAGCTACAGTAGTAAAAGTATTGTTGAGTAATAATTGTAAATGTGGGCTTCCACAGGGCTCCATCTTGGCCCCTTCTTTATTTTCTCTCTATATGCTACCTCTGGGCTCCATCCTAAGGAAACATGGTGTTTTTTTTTTCATTTTTATGCAGACGACACCCAAATTTACATCCCTATTAAGAGAAACAACCCTTCAGCACTGAACTCTTCTGCTATGCTTAGAAGAGGTCAAAGCATGGTTAGCCCAAAATGTCCTCTTTCTAAATGAAGAGAAGACTGAGGTTATTGTTTTTGGGCCAAATGAAAATTCTCAGCAACTAAAACCTGAGCTAGAGAGCTTATCAGCTTTTAAATCCACAAGAGTGCAGAACCTGGGCGTACTTGTAGACCAATCTCTAAAAATTGATAAACACATTTCATCTGTAATCAGCGCTAGTTTATGCCAACTATGTTTACTTTCTAAAATTAGAGGCTTTCTTACACCTAAAACCCTAGAAATGGCTGTTCATGCATTTATTACCTGTTGGCTAGCTAGACTACTGCAATTCTCTATATTGCGGTATATCAAGTGATCAAATCGCCCGTCTTCAGCTAGTCCAAAACCAGACTCATCCACAAATGTCGGAAATATGTCTCAGATTCTGAATATCACTCAGATTCAGAAATCGTTACACTGGCTGCCAATTCGACAGAGAATAGATTATAAAACGTTACTCCTTGTTTTTAAAGTTCTACATAACCTAGCCCCGGTCTATCTCTCTGAACTTCTCCATCCATACACTCCTTCCCGAAGCCTAAGATCTCTTGATCAGGCTTTGTTGGTAGTCCCTCGCGTTAGACTCAAGCGTAGAGGTGAGCGTGCTTTTGCGGTAGCAGGCCCATGCCCCTACAGATTAGCCCTTGTGTTGTCCTTGGGGTCATTTTGACCCCAAATTTAATATTCTTCTGTCAAAATATTTTTATACTTTTATGTAAACAAGGATTATTGGCCCTAAATTCCAAATCGAAGGGAAAAAATTGTTGTAATGGCTTGGACTGAAGTTAGACTAAAGGTGTAACACAGAATTGATTGAATATTTATACTATATGCTTTAAATAGGAGTCAAACCAGATGGGGTCTTTTTTGACCCCAGAGGACCACAGGTGTATGGCCATCGGGAGGACAACATGAGGGTTAGAATGGCCCCTACCTTGTCTGTTTTTAAGTCTTTATTAAAAACCCACCTGTTCTCTTTAGCATTCTAACCTTCATCTCTGGCTGATTTTACCTTTCTATTTTTAGCCTACATTTTATACTGCTTCCATACTTGTGTTACTTTGTGTTGTGATATAGGTATTTTTTATTACTTTCTTTTAGATGTATTACTTTTCTGTAAAGCAATTTGGTCAGCCTAGTGGATGTTGTAAATGCGCTATATAAATAAAATGACCTTGACCTAAACTTGCTCAGATACAACCACTCATTTCCCAGATCACACACAACACTAATTTCTTCCCACCTGACTTCAATTGTAGTAGTTTTGATAATTCACTATTGAAAAAAAAGCTGTTTCATGGTGAGTCCATTACTAGTAGTGCATGGCAACACAAAGAATACACCATGGTTGGAAAGGTGCTTTCAAAAAGGCTCCTGGACAAAGATGTAATAAGGCACAAGTTAGGAGAATGATACAAAAAGATTTCAAAGGCTTTAAGTAAACCTCTGAGTACCGTTCAGAGCATTATTAAGTGGAAAGCGTATGGCACCACCAATACCTTGCCTAGATCGGGCCATCCCTCCAAAGTGGATGACCAAACCAGGAGGTCATTGATCAGGGAAGCAACCAAGAGGCCAATGGCTTATAAATCCCTATGGATGAGATTGTTGTCACAGGCACAGATTGAATCTCACAAGGATTACACAAAGCTGTACTGTATGGTAGGGTGGCAAGAAAGAAGCCTCTTCTAAAAAAAAAGGGCCACATGAAGTCTTTGCAAAAAAACTTGGAACATTCTAATGCCATGTGGCAAAAGGTTTTATAGTCAGATGAGATATAACTTTTTGGACTGAACTTCAAGTGTTATGTTTGGCGCCAAACACAGCAAACCACTTTAAAAAACACCATACATTCTGTGAAGCATGGTGGTGGCAACTTATGTTGTGGGGTTCTCTTCAGCAGGGACTGGGCAATTGGTCAGGATTGAAGGGAAAATGGATGCTGCAAAGTACACCCCTATTCTTTAGGAAAACTTGCAGCCCTCCGCTAGACAGCTGAAGATGGGCAGGTTATTAGTCTTCCAGCACGAAAACAACCCTAAACACACCGCCAAAAAAAACTATGCAGTGGCTTAAGGATAGGAAAATGAATGTACTTGAGTGTACTTGAGTGGCCAAACCATTTGAAAATCTGTGGATGGACTTGAAGACAGCAGTCAATCTCCTCTCACCACAAAATTTGACTGAACACAATTCTGCAAGGAAGAATGGACATATTTTCCCCAATCTAGGTGCTCAAAGCTAATAGAGAAATATCCAGAGACGGATGGCTGTAACTAAAGCAACAGTTGACTCCACAAAGTATTAAATCATGGGAGTTATCACTTTTCCAAGTCTGTTATTCCAGTTGAAGTTTTTAATTGGTTAGCCTGTTCTGCCAGGAAATTAGAGGGAGAGTGTTTGTCCTACTCGGCTGATAGGCATTAATCTCAGCCATAATTAGTCATATGGTAATTACGTAGCGCTACCGCCCACCCCTGCCTCCACCTGTTTACTTCTGTGTGGGTTTGTTGGTTCTGTATGGTTTTAGTTTGCTAGGGGGTTAGGGTATTTTGATATATTAAATAACTGAAGGACACAGTAATATTATTTTGGTAGTGAAATACGGTTCATTTGATTAACAGAAAATGTGCAATATGCATCAAAATGAAATTAGACAGGTGCATAAATTTGGGCACCCTTGTCATTTTGTTGATTTGAATACCTGTAACTACCTAGCACTGATTACTTGGAACACACAATTGGTTTGGTGAGCTCATTAAGCCTTGAACTTCAAAGAGAGGTGCATCTAATCATAAGAAAAGGTATTTAAGATGGCCAATTGCAAGTTGTTGTTCTCTTTGACTCTCTGAAGAGTGGCAACATGGGGCCCTCAAAACAACTCTCAAATGACCTGAAAACAAAGATTGTTCAACATCATGGTTTAGAGGAAGTCTAAAAAAGCTATTGCAGAAATTTAAGCTGTCACTGTCTACATAGTGAGTAAATGGAGACCAGAGTCACAGTTCTTTTTAAGGCCAGAAGTGGCAAGCCAAGTAAAATGTCAGAGGCAAAGGTAGGTGAGAACGGTCAAAAACAGCGCACAGACCACCTCCAAAGGGCAGATAGTGTCACTGTGCATCGTTCAACAATTCAGAGCACTTTGCACAAGGAGAAGCTGTATGCGAGAGCGATGCGGAAAAAGCCTTTTCTGCACACACGCCACAGAGTCGCTTGAGGTATGGAAATGCACATTTGGACAAGCCAGCTCAATTTTGTAAGGTGCTGTGGACTGATGAAACAAAGTTGGAGTTATTCGGTCATAACAAGGGGAGTTATGCATTGCCGCAAAAGAAAACAGCCGTCCAAGACACACTTGCTACCCACAGTAAAATTTGGTGGAGGTTCCATCATGCTGTGGGGCGGTGTGGCCAGTGCCGGTACTGGGAATCTTGTTAAAGTTGAGGGTCGCATGGATTATGGATTCCACTCAATATCAGCAGAAACTTGAGAATAATGTAGAGAAATCAGTCCCAAAGTTGAAGTTATGGTGGGGCTGGATATCTCAACAAGACAACAACCCAACACGCTGCTCACAATGTACTCTATTTATGCAGAGGAAAAAGTACAATGTTCTGGAATGGCCATTCCAGTCCCCAGACCTGAATATCAGTGAAAATCTGTGGCGTGATTTGAAGCGGGCTGTCCATGCTCGGCAACTATCAAACCTAACTGAACTGGAGATGTTTTACAAGGAGGAATGGTCCAAAATACCTTCATCCAGAATCCAAAAACTCATTACAGGCTATAGGAAGTGTCTAGAGGCTGTTATTTCTGCTAAAGGAGGCTCAACTAAATATTGATTTGATATTTCTGTTGGAGTGCCCAAATTTACTAACCTGTCTAATTTCATTTTGATGCATATTGCACCTTTTCTGTTCATCCAATAAACCTAATTTCACTACTGAAATATTACTGTGTCCTTCAGTTATTTGATAGATCAGAATAAAATTGCTGATCCAAACGATCCCATTATTTACATGAAAATCATGGAAATTGTCAGGGGTGCCTAAACTTTTGCATACGACTGTGTATATTCACTATCTTACTATGTAGATGTTGTGGCCCTAAGGAACCATACGCTAAAACAAATATTTGGGTGTGTGTATACCAAGTTGGGTGTATATAACATATTAGGTGTGTATAATAAGTTGGGTGTGTTATGTAATATTATAATTATTAAAGTATTGTTTAATCTCCTGTGGCGTTTTCTGTCAGAATTAAGTTTCCAAACTGTTGCCTTTTTACGTTACTTGAATATTTTAAAGAGCTCATAATATGCTATTTTCAGGTTCATAATTGTATTTGGAGGTTGTACCAGAATAGGTTTACATGGTTTAATTTTCAAAAAACAATTATTTTGTTGTACTGCACTTTGCTGCAGCTCCTCTATTCACCCTGTGTGTTGAACTCTCGGTTTTAAGCGAACTCTTTTGCTAGCTAGAAGGTTATCTGCTAACTTTGTAAGGTTAGCTCACGAGGCTTCATTTGACTGCGACCGTAACAGCAGCTGATATAAAAACAACAGCAATATTTCACATCTTGGAATACACAACCCATCACCAAATTTTAAACAAGAAGTTGTTAAATGTAACTTCCGCTGACGTTAATTCGTCCCAGAAGTAAAGGCTTAACTACAATTGAGCTGTTTGGAGCAGTTTGTGAACAGTGTTTTCTGTTGGAGATGGAAACTCCATTTGGGGTGGACGTTAGTCTTTTTTACCTTTTAAAACTATTACATGCACAAAGAACATAACAGAAAGGAAAGGGAAAAGGCATAATGAGCACTTTAAGGCAGAATGTGTAAATAAAGCTGGAACAAAGAATATCTTTTTTACGGGTTTTGATTTCAGGCTGTAAGACAAAAAAGGGGTATGATTGTTTTCTATAGCCACTGTACGTTGTGTCATCATTGTCACAGAAAAAAAGTCTGTGTAAAGCCCTAAAACCTTAATCATTTTCACTCCCTCAGGTGTGCTCTTGCACCCACACATGGTCCTCCAGTTTCCCTCTTACACATGGCCAGACAATTTGCTCTGGATTAGATCATCCGCTAAATGACTAAAATGTAAACAGCTCACCCCCTTTCTTCTTTTTCTTCTTCTTCTTCTTTTTGCCTGCCGAGTTCTCTCCCTCATCTCCATCTACAATTAATAGGGAGAAATATTTAATATTTTCATAATGTAACGTGTGTTCGGATGACTCTGTGGTAGAGAGACGCATGTCAGACACAAGGATCTGGGATGTTTAGGATTTGGGTCACAAAGACCAATACTATGACTGAAGCTACCTCAGATGCAGAGCTTAAGATAAAGGTGCCACTGTTCCCTGTGGTTCTAGTTCTCCACAGCCTGAGCATTGTTAACATCTTACCATCTTCCCCCTCCTCTTCTTTCTCTTTGTCCTCCAGTGCCTGTTTTTCCAGCTGTTTCGTCACACCAGCCACTCCATCTATCTCAGTCTCAGTTCCAGGCTCAGTACCGACTCCTGCACAGTCAACAGAAAAACACAACGATGGGTGAGCTCAACTTACTAACCAGGCACCAGTTCTAACAAACAGAGTAGAGGACATACAAATTTGGAATGGGTGAATGGAGATAAGAGTAGAGGTTGTGTGCTTGGGAAACTAGTGCCCAGTGGGGGAATTGATTCTTTTGGAAGTTGAAATAATATTACATCACACAAAGTGTATCCCAGAGATCAGGGACTTGACAGGAGAGACTATTTACATCTGTGTTTGTAACCTTGAGGCCAACACACACTAACGATACTGAATCTGATGTAAGCCTTAATCACCGACTAAGGGGAGCATTTGCTTTTCGCAGTTTCTAAGTTTTAAATCCACTTAAACTGGAGGTTGAAATTTCATAACTGTAATTTGATGTTTCAGTAAAGTTAGCATCTGGTTAATATCTGGTTGTGACAAACGGCGCGGCTGGTATTGGCTCGTACAGTTGTGCTGTAGCTTATTACGACGTTTACCATAGCTAACTGCACCTTAAAAATCCACCATAGTTTTCACACAATAAAAGTGTCATTTTGGCCGTTGCATTGCCTATTAAAGTAGCTAAACGACAGCCGAACATGTAAACACCAATTACGAAACAGGACAACTTGACTTTGATCTCGTTAACACGTTGGGACAGATGCCAACACAGACGTAGAACTACGAACTGCTGCTAAGCGCTAACGTTAGTACTAACAACTAGCTAGTTAGTTAGCTAGATTTGTTTTCATGTATAACTCATTATTTCCGAATATTTTCCTGACAGTTCGGCCTCGTACTCGGGTAGACAACTCTCTCGCGATGCATGCCTCTCTCCGGGTGTGTGTTCTGAAACCGAGGCTTATTTCATGAGGCCTGGCGCACGCTTCACGACACAAGGTACCCCACTCCCTGCGCACGGCATGGCTCAAACTGGCATATCAATAACACGTACCAGAGGCTGTTGACTTGTTCTTCTTCTTCTTCTTTTTCTTCTTCTTGGCTGTCTCCTCAGAAGGGTCTGCCTCGTCCTTCTCGTCTGCCACTCCGTTTAGTACCGTCTCTTTTTCGAGCTTCAGCTCCGATACCTTCTCCTGCTCCACATCCGCCATGATCGCAGGCGCTAGTGGAAAAGGAACCGCAGTGGTTTGTGGGTAGGCTGAATGAGAAACATGCGGAATCAGCTGCGAGACATCATACAATCTATGCGAGACATCCGTGAGACTCTGGTGAGACTCGGTGAGGTCTTTTCTCAGACCAACAGTGCATCTCACAGGAAAGCAGTTGAAAAGTAACACTTGAACTTTTCTTTAAGAAAGAAAGACCTAAGCGCCTTGTTTTACATGGAGGCTATCCAAACATGACATTATTACACATCATGTATCAGTAATTTGCATATTTAGAATAAATTAACTCTTAAATTCTCTCTTAAGCTGTTTCAAGAGACCAAAAACTCTAAGGCATCTAAAAATTACATTCTTAAACATTATTACCATAATTAGGGTTTTAATAAGTTTTATGAAATTAAATGTAATTGCAAAATGTCATTAAAATCTTGCACTGTATTTTTGGAATGGCCATAATGTGTACAAGAGACCCAAACCCTGACATGGATGTAGCCCAGAATTGAAAAATAGGGGCTGATCAACTCATTTGATCAATCAAAACAAACGCACGTCCTCCCCAATTTACATGTGTTTTACTCCACCCTCCCCTTTGTGTTGTAACAACACAGTATTTTGGTTCTCATGATTGTTGGCAGTGATTAATTATTCAAGGACAGAAAGAAAGGTTGGCGGGTATGATGGGTAATCTCACAAGGTTTTGTATGATATAAATGGGGGCTACTGGGTTTATTTCACTTTCTCAGTTCATGTCTTTGTACCCTATTCATGCGGTTGGGAGGTTCAGCATTAAGTTGTGGCTGTGACCAGAATAAAAGACTGAATAAACTGTATAGCACATCTGGGGTCCATCTTAATTCCTCCTATGACCCAGTCGAGGTCATTACATTGGTGTCAGACTAGTTTGAACTACAGGACAAATGAATATTGGCTGAATTAGCTTATTTCAGAATAGGTGGATGACTAGCTTTAGCGTAGTCATAATGTCTGGAGTGAGGCAGAGAATTAAGGAGGAGCCAGGTGAGGTGTCCATTGTGGGTTTGGGGTGCCTGGTCAGGAAGACTGGGTGGCAGCTTCTGTGGATTAGCTGCAGGGCCACATGGTCAAAAGTTTGATTGTCCATCAGCAAGATGGCAGAACTTGCGGGTATTCTCTTGCACCATACATCCAGATCGGATGCCAAGGGGACGAAGGCATCAACATCTGGCTTTGGTCACCTTCAGACACTCAAGCTTGTCATCCATCATCAGTATTGGCAAATTAACTCTGATGAGAAAAGTGTTACCACAAGTTGTATTTTCTGTGAGAAGTCAGTTCACAATCTCCACAAATGTTGGAAGTTCCTGGATAAACCCACTGCAGAGCGACAGAAGATTGTTCAAGAAAATAAATTGTGCTTTGACTGTTTAAAGCCTGGGCATCATTCGAAAGATTGTGAGAACAGGAACACATGTGACACATGTCAGAGAAGGCACCCAACCTGCCTGCATGACGATTGCATTAAAGGAAGGTCAAGGTATAATAAGACAGAGCCCCCAAAAGATGATTGGACAAGTGTGTCAAGTGAGGCAATCTAACAGTCATAAAGGACATTGACAACACTCAAACCCCAACAATCATTCCAGTATGGGTGTCATCAACAAGGGAGCCAGATCGTGATGTTGTCATCTATGCACTCTTTGACAGCCAGAGTGATACCATCGTTATCCTTCAATAGACAGCAAAAGCAGTTGTACAGGAAGGATCCAGTACAACTGAAGCTCTACGATGGCTTCCAGGAAAACCAATGTGGCTTGCCAGAAGCTTTCTGGTTTGCAGATTAGAGGGTTTTACCTGGAGAAAAGAAATCCCTCTGCCAGCTAGCTACTCCAGAGAGTTTATTCCTGCAAACAGAGATCATATTCCCACTCCAGAGACTGCAAGAGCATGGTCTCATCTTGAACACTTTGTAGAGAGGATAGCTCCTCAACAAGTTGTGAGGTTGGCCTTTTAATTGGCTGCATCTGCTCTCACTCTCATTCCAAGAGAATATGTGTCTGGTAAGGAAAATCAGCTCTTTGCCCAGAGAACAGATGTATGTTGGACCATAGTCATTATGGAAACCCATGTAATGAGTATGGTCAGAAGCGTCATGTACCTATTTTTTTAAGGGGGCGCAGTGTGCACAACACATGGAAACATGTGCCCACAAATACAGATATTAAAAGGAAAATCCATTTGGCTCAAAAATCTGAGGGGGCACAGTTTCAATGGGCATGACGTCTCTGAGTATGGTGTTGCTATTGGAGTAAGTCATCAGGTCATCGTTAGACAGATGATTCCAAGTCTTCAAACCTTTTCCAACCTCACAAATCAATTTAAGAAACAAAGTCTCAACTTGCCAAACAATAAGACATGTGCATTTCACCATCTTAGAAAGAAGGCTAAAATGAGATAAACAGTACTTATAGGACTACACAGCCTTCATGGAAAAGACTGTAACCTGTAGAGATGCTGTCAAGGTCTCAGATAAGGAAATTAACAAGTATCCAACCAGCATGGTTCATCCCGCACCATGGGATTTATCACCTTGAAAAGCCTGGGAAGATACCAATCATCTTTGACTGCTCAGCAAAGTTTCAAGAAAGTTTCAAGTGTATTGTATGAAGGTCCACTTGTTAAGCACAGATTAATCTCCTGGTTGTGCCAACTATGGTCTCAAACATCTTGCTGCTGAAGCATGAGGAAGCTTCAGTGAGAAGTCCATACAGTTCACAGAAAGTAAATTTTATGTTGATGATGGGTTGACAAGCATATCTGAAGTGGTCCAACTGGTGAAAGAAGCAAGGGAACTTTGTTGTATTGGCAAACTTTGGTTGCACAAGTTTATCTCCAATCGCAAGGAAGGGATAGCCACAATCCCACAAGGAAGAATGTGTCA
The DNA here is from genome assembly GCA_016801145.1 of Umbra pygmaea. Lineage (NCBI taxonomy): Eukaryota > Metazoa > Chordata > Actinopteri > Esociformes > Umbridae > Umbra > Umbra pygmaea. The sequence continues at coordinate 46,846 of JACXGM010001386.1, forward strand.
AGAAATGTATTGCTCCCTAGTTATGGGGAAGTCGAGAGTCACCCCTTCCAAGCTAATTCGAAGGTTGTTCTTGGCTACATTAACAATAAAGCCAGAAGATTGCATATCTTTGTGGCAAACCACATTCCACGCATTAAGCAGAGCACTCATCCAAAACAATGGAGATATGTAACCTCTGAAGAAAATCCTGCTGATTACGCTTCCAGAAGTCTTCCAGCAGAGCAGCTCATGACTTCAATCTGGTTCAAAGTTCCCAACTTTCTTTGGCAGGAGGAACTTCCCAGAGGTGACGTCAAGGTGGATGAGGTCTCGGACAAAGACCACGAGCTGCAGAAATCCCTGGTCCATAGAACCAAGGCAAAGAAAGAATGATCATTACTAGATCACCTCCACAAGTTTTCCGAACGGACAAGAGTGGTGAAAGCTATTGCCAGGCTCCAGCAATGTTCCAAGGAAGCCATGGGTTTCAAACTAAGGTTCAGTGAAGCTACAAGCCTAGAAGAAAGTAGAGACACAGAGCTCACCACCATAAGGATTGTCCAATAAGCAGCATTTTCCCATGAGATGTACAGCAATAAGCATCACAAAGACCAAAGATAAGGCAAGAAAGTTACATACTTTAAATTGAATCTGTTTCTTGATGAGCAAGGTATCCTCAGGGTGGGAGGTCGCTTGGCTCATGGAACTCTTTATTCCAATGTGAAGCATCCTGTAGTCCTGCTAAGAGATCGCTACTTGTCAATGCTGCTCATCAAGCCCTATTATGAAGGAGTATGTCACCAAGGACAACAAATTACTATCAATGAACTGCAATCCAATGGTATGGATCCTAGGATGCAGCAATGCAGTCTCCTCATATCTACAAATGTGTGAAATGGAGAACATTCAGAAGATGTACAGAAGAGCAAAGGATGGCAGAGCTTCCGAAAGAACGCATGGACACCACGCTTCCCTTCACATACTGTGGGATGTACTGCTTTGGACCTTTCCACACTAAGGACAGAAGAAGAGAGTTTAAGTGTTGGCTACTACTTACGTGCAAGGGGCTTCCGAGTAGTCCACAACGAAATACTTGATGACTTAACCACCAATGTATTTACCAATGCCTTGCATTAACTCATTGCCGCATGTGGTATTGTTTGTCAACTCAGAAGTGATCAAGGCAGCAACTTCATTGGTGCAAGATGTGAGTTTGTGGACAAATTAAAGGAAGTGGATCAAGATCGACTGAAGAAACTTGGATGCAAGTTTATCATGAACGCGCCAGCTTCTAGTCACATGGGTGGTGTTTGGGAAAAGAAAATTTGCACAATGCGAAGTGTCTTGACATCCATTCTTGATCAATCAGATGAGCGCCTCCCTTCATACTTTCCCTTATGAAGTCATGGCAAATATAATTAGTAGGGCACTAACTACTGAATATCTGAATCATCCATTAGGTCCAGAACCTGGGGCAGCAGGGGAGGGCAGTGAGATTTTTTTAGTGTAGGATTGTTTGTATTCTGGGAGGGTTATTCATTATTATTATCAATAATTTCCATGCCATGTTAATTATTGGCGTCCTTGAAGCCATATTTGTAAAACCTGAGCTGTGTTCAGTAGCCCACGTTTTTACATTATGTCACGTTCAGGAAGAAATATGCTATGTTGTAGTGGTCAGTGTAACTGTTAAACTGTTACACTGTCTTATGTATATACAGCTCCGGGAAAAAAATAAGACACCACTACAAATCAACCCCATTGTAAAACCCCCGGCATGTGACCAAGAGGAAGATGGATGGTCACAAGCAATCAAACATAGCCGAGATGCTTTAATGTTTGCATCAGGAGTGACATAAAGTCACCCAATCAATCAAATTTATTTTATAAAGCAATTTTTACATCAGCAAAAGTCACAAAATGCTTTTACAGATACCTAGCCTAGAACCCCAAAGAGCAAGCAACAATGTGAAATTGAAGCACAGTGGCTAGGAAAACCCCCAATTAATTTGCTTCTCAGGAAGAAACCTAAAGAGGATCCAGACTCAGTGGGGTGGCCATTCCTTTTCTGGCTGTAAGGTATAAAGTTTAAGAGTGCATGTCTAATAAAGGTGAAGTTATTTATTAGTACACATTTAGGTCCTGTGAGTCCTGGGCATGATCTGAGAGTTTAGATCTTAATGTGGGCTGTATCCAGTCTATAGACAAATCCAGATCAGCTGCCCAGCCAGATATACAGGAACAAGGACAGCCAGTTAGGCTGTGGGCAGTGGCAAGGTCATCATCAAGCCTGGTAGTTTTGAGTTGTGGTCCAAAAAATCCATCGTCCTAGGATTCAAAAGGACACCAGAGAGATATGGGGCATATCAGCAGTACCTCAGCGCACAATGCAGATTGATACTCATCCTCCAGTCAATGAATGAAGCCTGTACTATAGTAAGGCCCCATCCCGTGAAGGCATAAGAGCTGCCAGCCCTAAGGCATGTATTATTTCAAAAAATTGTTTGTTTAATCTGACAGGCAAGCTTAACATAGCGTTATCACGCAGGCTCCCTGTCTCATATCTCTTGCCCGCCAGCTTTAACGCATGTTTTTAATTGGAAAAGTATAATTTTACATTTTGATCTGACAGGCAAGCTTAACAGGGAGTTACCATGTAGGCCCCATCTCAAATCACTTGCCTGCCAGCCCTAACGCATGTTTTTTTTTTTTTTTACCTTACATCACGTAAAAAGACGTGGAGTGCATTTCAAGATGCATGAAAACCAATTATTATTATTATACAATTATTATTATTCCACCAAATATAGAATTCTGAACTTTTTCTAAGTTAACACACTAATATTTCGATGTTAAATAAAAACATTTAAATGTATTACATTTAAATAAATATTAACTTATTTTCATTGCATTATTCGAGGTCTGACAATACTGCATCTTTTTTGTTATCTTGACCAATAAATGCTCTGAATGACATAATCTTTATTTAGAATTTGTGAGAAATGTTGTCAGAATTTTATAGAATAAAACAAATAGAACATTTTCCCCAAACACATACCTATCAATAGTAAAACCAGTGACACTGATTATTTTGCAGTGGTTTCTTAATTTTTGTCCAGAACTGTACATTCTACATTGATACAACTAAATACAATAGTTTTCACTAGATGGCAGCATTGCAGTTGTAAAACATAAGGTCAAGCTTTGCCCAATCATGTATTTGGAGGTAATGTGCTTTTCCCCCTTTATCAAGAGAAATTATGTAGAACTTGTCACTGCACAATAAATCTAAAAAAGAGCTTGTACAGTATATTGCAAACTCTCTCAATAAGTAATTGAATATGCTTCTGTCTCTAGTCCCTCTTATTACCAGTATAGCGGACAGGGAGATTACCTTGGAGCTGGTAGCCATTACAAGAGGAAGTCAGTTCCCAGTGTGGAATAGCAGCCTGATGCTTTATAAAGGATGCTGTGGCTTGCTCTTCGATCAATTATTTCTTTGGGAGACAAATAAAAGTACACAATTCTGTGAACATTGTTTTGTTAATGCCTTGTTCTATACTTCCATACCAAAGGAAAACCATCCTCTGTAATTATACTGTATGTTTATCTGTTCTCTGGCAAGCTTTTTGTCATGTTGACAGGCTGTTTTACCAGGTGGCTAACACTAAAGAGAGCTGTGCAAAGGTATGAGGACACTACTAGATTGCCTGGATTATCCAGAGGCCCCGAGGAGATGTTTCGTCTAACTCCAAAAGACCTGGTAGGTTTCTGTTTCAATAATTATACAGGATGGTAACCTGGGACTACTGGCAGCAGTGTGAGTTCATGTGTGCACGTGGGGGTCTTGTGTGGGACAGGGATCACCAGTTGTTGTAGGTCAGACTAATGTGGGACTTCACCAAGGGTATCAGGTGACCCTCTCACTCTGCGAACCATAACCCCATGCTCCTTTCCCTCTGTGACAGGCTCAGAAACATGAGATCCAATTCTACACCCAGTAGGCTGAAAGAAAGTCAGGAAGAGGGAGAAAGGAAAAAAACAATAAAACTCCATAATAGCATTTTATTTCACAACTGAAATGTAGGTGGGACAGAGGGACATGACTACAGAGGACCATACGGGAAAAACAAGGCAGACACCGGAACAGGGGGGGGGGTCTCCAGGGTGCTCAGACACAACACCACCTGACACACAAGAAGAACGACTTCAGCTTTCTAGTGCAGTCAGTTAACGGAAGGCACAATTGATCACTAATCCACTCAAGAACCTGGGACTCACATTAAGTTGCTTTTTAGGTTGTCCTTTTTTCATGTTCTTTCTCCCCTCCAATTTTTGAAGTACAGTAAGTTCTTATTATAAAATCTGATCACACTCAACACAACAAATATCATTAGGTAATGCAGTTTATGAATCGTGAACCCGTAGTAAATTCCAAAACATATTTGAATTCTCAAAACCATACGTTTTTTTGATTAAACCTTATGGTCCCAAGTTCTTGATGATCACAATGTTGAATATTGTTATTGTCCACGTATTAAACTTTTTCAGAACAATGTGAATATCTTAATTTCTTCATAGTAAAAATGTGTAAATACACACGCAGGTTTAATGCCCGTTAGAGAAGCAGATGTTTTCCTTGTTCTATATCAAAACAAAATTTTAAGGGATACATTTCCAATTATTTTACCATATTTTATTTAGGTACAAGTTGTAGTTACCATAGGCGCCAGAGACAAACAGCAGTTTATTCAGATGAGTTAAACTTTAACAATGTTGCTAAAATGTAGAGATTGTCATTTATATTAAATCTCTTTACAAAATATGAATAGGTGTTTTATTCTCTTTATTCAATCATTCAATTACGTTTACATTCTTCCACTTTGTATTCCAATTGGAATAATGTTAACATATTGTTAAACTCAGATTGAAATGTCTGAACAACAGGGTTATACAGTTAGGTCCAGAAATAATTGGACACTGACAAAAGTTGTTATTTGTCTGTTTACCAAAATATAATAAAGTTAGAGTTAAATAATAAATAACGGCTTAAAGGGCTGTCTTTCAGCTCTAGTATTTCAAAACCTATTTTTCAAGGGACCAAAATTAAGTGGACAATTGATTCAAAAAGCTATTTCCTTGACAGGTGTGGGCCATTCCTTCATTATTTCCTCATCCATTAAGCAGGTAAAAGGTCTAGAGTTGATTCCAGGTGTAGCATTTGCAAGCTGTTGCTGTGAACCCACAACATGTGGTCAAAGAAGCTCTCAATGCAAGTGAAAAAGGCCATCCCATCCATATGCTGCAAAGAAAATCCATCAGAGAGATAGCAGGAACATTAGGAGTGGCCAAATCAACAGTTTGGTACATTTTGAGAAAAAATAACGCACTGGTAAGCTCTGCAACACAAAAATACCTGGACGTCCACTGAAGACAACAGTGGTTGATGATCGTAGGATCCTTTCCATGGTAAAGAAAAACCCCTTAACAACATCCAGCCAAGTAAAGACCACTCTCTAGGAGGAAGGCATATAATTATCCAGTCTACCATAAAGAGAAGACTTCATGAGAGCAAATACAGACAGTTCACCACAAGGAAACCATTCATAAACCTGAACAATAGAAAGGGCTTTCGATTAGACTTTGCCAGACAACATCTACAAAAGCCAGCTCATGTCTTTCTGTACAGATGAAACTAAGATCAATTTGTACCAGAATGACGGGAAGAAACAAGTACGGTGAAGGCTTGGATCAGCTCATGATCCGAAGCATACCACATCATTTGTAAAACACTGTAGAGGTAGTGTTATGGCATGGGCATGCATGGCTTCCAATGGCACTTAGTTACTAGTGTTAACTGATGAATGTGACAGAAGATAGACGCAGCCAGATGAACTCTGAAGTGTATAGGGATATATTGTCTGCTCAGATTCAACCTAATTCAGCGAATTTCATTGGACAGCACTTACAGATGGACAATGACACCAATCATACTGTGAAGCAACCCAGGAGTAGGGCAAAGAAGTGGAATATTCTGCAATGGCCAAGTCAATCACCTGAACTCAACCTGATGGAGTATGCATTGCACTTGCTGAAGACAAAACCTAAGGCAGAAAGACCCACAAACAAACAACAACTGAAGACAGGTGCATAAAAGCCAAGGAAAGAATCACAAAGGAGGAAACCCAGCATTTGGTGATGTCCATGCATTCCAGACTTTAAGTAGTCATTGCCTGCAAAGGTTTATCGATAAAGTATTAAAAATTTACATTTTATGATTGTGTTGCCCAATTACATTTGAGCCACTGAAATGAGGGGACTGTATATGAAAATGGTTGCGATTCCTAAATGTTTCATACAATACTTTTGTTCAACCCCTTGAATTAAAGCTGAAAGTCATTACCTCAATTGCATTTTGATTGATTCATTTCAATTCTATTGTGGTGGCGTACAGTGACAACATTTAAAAAATTGTGTCAGTGTCCAAATATTTCAGGACCTAACTGTATCTGGAGTGCACCCACCCCCCCAAAAAAATGTCTCATGATTTAGCACTTAGTACCCTTGGGTTATGAAGGTGTTCAGTACATTTGGACAGTTGGGAGAACTGAGATGTAACATTTGATGCTCAATATCTTTTACATGCTTTGCACAGATAGAACCATTAAGTTCTAAGCCTTTAACTGTTAAACGACAGTATAATTCCACCAAGACACATTGAAAACGCTTCTGGCAAATTCCCAAATCAATGGAGTTAGGTTACATTCTATTGAGTGAATTCATTACGTAAACACAAGATGCGGAGACAGGCATGGTACTGTACGTTTCTACGGAAAATGTAACAGATGACAAGACGGAACCAAAACATTCTGACACAGCAGAAAACAGTGACGTGGACCCATGGTCGTGAATAACAGACACCCCTGAGGGGGTAGAGTACAACAGCAGTAGATAGATGACATAGGGGGTGAGGTAGTACAAACCTAGCCTCAATAATCACAGTTCTCAGACCCTCACACTTCTCCAGAAAACCTCAGTTGGAGCATTGTTGGTTTGTGTATCATTGGCTTGAGGAAGACACGGTGCACTTGATGAGGGGGTAGTGAAAAAAGCAGTGCGTCAGAGGTTGGCCTTCTACTGCGGGCCTATATTAAAAATAAATTAATAAATTAAACTAGCCAATAAGTAATTATACATCAAATCAATTGCTAGCCTACGATCGGTTTTCTTGTTCGTTGCTGTGGGATGAATGGTGTTTTAGGCCTCCACATTATCAGTAAGAAGGCCGTTCCTGATGAAGTAGACACAGAAACAGACAAAAAATAAAACATTAAAAAAGCATTTCCTTTTCCACTTACTCGTCCTACAGTACCCCTTTAAAAGTATGGTGAGTGTGTTTTCACAGTTGTGTGTGTATGTAGAAAAACAGCTTACATTCAGCTCCCTGGGTCAGTGAGTCACTTAGACACACACACATACAAAAGCGCAAAAACCCACCACTATCCTCATATGTTCATTCCAGGACTCAGGGAATACAGGGGGTGAGGTGGTATGAGAACATAGTGAAGCTATAACATCAGACTACATAGTGAAAGGAAACTGGTCAATCGTTAGTGAAATAGGAATTGACGCTAAACTATGTGTTTTATTGACCTTCCATAGCACAGAGGGTACTTAAACCGGTCTTAAAACTGTTCCAACTCAAAACAAAGTGACGATGAGGTCAGAGTTTGTGTTGTCTTTCTGGTACCTGAGAAGTACAAAACAGCGCAGCACATGAGGGGGGCGGTATGGACAGTTTGTTGGAGTGTAGCAGAGTGCCTTAGCATTCTTCATGAAACACAATGCTCACTTGCAAACATAACTACAATGTTTTCTCTCTCGCGCGCATGCACACGCATACACACACAACAATGGAGACACGACATTCATCCAGCAAAGGAAACAGACAGCCACAATAAATAACCCAGAAGATGAGGTGGACATTTGTACAGGAACCGTGGCTGCCAGTATGTTCAGGTCTTTGTATAGCAGTAGGCTTCAGGCGCTACTCCTTCTCTGATGTCTGATCGTCAGCCAGCAAACCTCCTCCTCCCTCCTCTTCTCCACTGTCCCCGAACGTTTGCTCCTCCATGTTAGTGAAGGCGTGAGAGCGTGCAGCCACCTGAGCGGCGAGGACGGAGCTAAAGTTAAGCGCCGCCAAGCCGTGGAGTTCAGTCAACCTGTCCATCACGGTGACGGCCGGGATCTTGGGATGCAATAGGAGGTCTGGCTCGTCGAGTCCCACCCCCTCTTCAGGCAGCCAGTCGTATTGGAGCAGGGGCCCATCCGTCCTATCTTGAACAGACCCCCCCACGCCCCCCTCCTCTGCCTCACCACAGCAGAACTCTGTGATAAATTTTTCCTCCACCTCTGTGAGGGGGTGCTCTTCCCTGATCGCCTCTTCTTGCTCCACCTCCTCCTTGCCCCTTAGACTGTCTGATAGGCGATTGCCCTTAGCAACACCTAGTTCGGCCACACCCAGAGGGGTTGAATTGTCCGGCGGTTCAGAGGTCTGGGACTCTCCCGAAGATACAGCAGCAGCTGCTTCCCCACAAAGAACAGGTATCCCCGCAGCTACAAGACAAAGGAAAATCATAAGTAAATGATCACAAATGAGAGTGAAAGGAGCAACAGGTCCAAAGAGGTGCATTATGGGTCAGAGAGACCTTGGTCATTGAAGAGCAGCTGTTTCCACTTCCTCCTCTCGCCCTCGGACGCCCGCAGGCCCAGCACGGCTTTCAGCTCGGACAGAACACGGCGAGACTCCTCCCTCTCCTGCCGCTGGCGCTCTCGCTCCTCAGGGGACAGCATGTCAACCCCCGGCCCCGCCCACTCATTTTCATCCTCAGAGTCAGTCGCATAAGCCTCCAGCTCCTGGATGATCAAGTGAGAGTGACTCCTCAAGCATACCTCCACCACAGTGATCCTGTTTAGTGTGTGTGTGTGTGTGTGTGTGTGTGTGTGTGTGTGTGTGTGTGTGTGTGTGTGTGTGTGTG
>JACXGM010001387.1:5604-55646 GCA_016801145.1 Umbra pygmaea
GTTGTTGTGCTAGGTGTAGTTTTATCATCCATACGATGGAATGGATGTTTAAATTAGACTCAATGTTTTCTGTTGAGATGCAGTTAAGCACTGACGTCATGCTATTAATGAGTTAAGCTAGTTCGATTTTCCAATGGATACACTGTACAGAGTTTTCGTTTTAATTACGTTTGAACTGATTCCAAACTTTGGACACTTTGGGTGAATCCCATTTCTCTGTCTTAGCCCTTCCCCTTACCCCTTCCCCTTAGTTTTGCGCGTTCATGTGAGAGTAAGGGCTATCCCAATTCTCATTTTGATCTAGGGGTAGGGCTAAGGGGAAGGGGTGAATACCTTTTAAAACCAAGCATTTTCGAGAGCTTACTTGAAAGCAAGGGGTACCCAGAATACACGGCGCAACCGGCAACAATGCTAGCCAGATCATAAAGAGAGTCCAATAAATGTATTTTCGTCTTAAATAATAGACTTAAAAATTACGACAGACTTGTTTTGTGCTCTACACAGTCCTGTGGATATATATTTGCAACCATGTTCTTAATTGAAACTTTTTAGAAAATCGCTAGTTTCGTTACATTGCTGATGTGAACAACATTCCCGCATTTCAATGACTAGCCTTGAATGGACACCATGCATGTCTACAGTTTTAACTAAACTACATTAGCAGCGGATTTCGTTTGATATCTTTAAGTTTGTGAGTAACACTTGTCTCCACTGGAGATGTATCAGCCAGCTAGCGACGATGTATGATAACGTAACTGTAACCAAGTGGTGTCTCATTTCATAGGGGTATGTTTTCAACCCTATCCCTTACCACTCGGTTTCGAGGGGTAAGGGCTAGGGGTAAGATAAGGGGAAGGGGGAAGGGGTAAGACAGAGAAATGGGATTCACCCTAAGTCGTTTTCTCCAGCCTGTCTTTTCTCTTAGCCCCTCACTATTTACTTACGCTCTCGTTCTTCATGTTGTAATCTGCGTTGTCAGTCTTCATCGCATGTGTCTCCAGACCTAGCTTCTTTAGTGGATTTCTAGCCTTTACTTGTTTTGCCTTCAGAAAAATAGCGCTTGATTCAACGCGATAAACATCGCGTAACAACAAAGGAAACATTGCACATTTCGAAAATATGCCACTAAACTCTAATAGAAAAGTGTGACATTTACTTACTAATATTTTAATAAGACCATTTACATTTGCAATCTGGATTGCTTATATAATAAATAGACAGAATCATTGTCGCTAGCAGCGTGAGCCCGGTGTGCGACAGGAATAATCATCCGTGCGGAACCACTGTGCGCGATACAACGTTGGTAACATTGATTAAACGAAGCCTCGAGTCAAGTCATTTTGTGTCGACACATTTTTGTAATCGAGTTATTCGAGTTATTCGAGGAATCGTTTCAGCCCTAAATTTTACCAATAGATAGTATGCTTTTATGTACAGGTAAAAAATCACCAACTGGCTTAAATTATCTTGTTACTGTAGATGCATCGAAATGCAAATGTAATTTGATATTACAGTGTTTGGGTTTCTATTAGGGCTGCAGCTATCAATTATTTTAGTAATCGAGTACTCTACCAGTTATTCGATTGATTAATTAAGTAATCGTATAAGAAATACTTTTGTTTTATTGAAGAGCAATAATATACAATAGTTTGGTTTACATTTTGGAAAACGCTAAATTTTTATTGCCTACAATATCATCTCTCAAAAAACGACACATTAAGTGCAATTAAGTGCATTATTACATTGTTTTAAAGAAAACATTTTCTGAAATGCAATAACAACTAGAGATTGGTCGATACCGATACCAGTACTTAGTATTGGGCCCGGTACTGGGCATAAGTACTCATACTTGTCAAAAAGGCACGATACTCCAAGCCGATACTTCCTCCACATTTAAGAATGTTATGCTGCTCAATTGTTTACAGGTTAGCCATAAATGGCCATAGTTGTTTTCTTAAAATGCCAGAGAGGGAATTGTAGCCTACTTGTACATCACAGTATATAGATAAGAAACAGTTGTATTGCTCAACCATGTAACGAGTGGAACAACAATGCCAATGAACTGGTAAATCTGATTCACGTAAATGTTTAAATGGAAATGTAGCTGTATTCCAGCACTATACATATATTTCATATTGATGATAATGACAGTCTACTTCCTCTTTCAGATACTAGCTTATAAAACTGTACCGCTGTATTTATTGCCATTTAAATAAAGAAAGCAATTTAAATGGGATAATGCTTTCCTGAAATGTATGGTGATTTTTTTTGCACACAAATCACCACCTAAAATGCATAATCATTATCAAAGACTGAGCCACGCGTGCCTATTATAGAAAAACACTGTAGAATCACAACTCTATTTTCCTCATAGCAATTATCTAGGATAGTTGAAATGTCGAAATACGAAATCGCTTTTCTCATTGCTATTTTGATGTAGCCTAATATTTGTAAAATTATAGGTGGATATTAGTCAAAGAAACGCGCACATTTAAGTACAGGTCCGAATGAAGGCTGCAAGTTATTAGGCTAGTCACGGCATACTGTAGCGTCGCAAGAATTAATAATAAACCTTTGGGAAGGAAAGACAAATGTCGGTAGTTTGCCACACTTCTGGGTAAACAAAATAGTGGATGTTCTGACATACTAATGTTAAGAAATAACTTAAAGGAAATATGATGTATTCTATTCATATTTTGTTCAATAGATTTATAGTACAGCTATAATTGTGTACCGATTATTATAATAATAAAACAATCAAATCCCTTAACAGAATATTATATGATTAGGTCATTATCCCTCTTTGGAGAAAGTCACTTCAAACAGACATTCTCATCTTACACAAAACGTCTGCAATGCTTAGTGCAAATGCAAACACAAACATGCGGCTATTGCATTCGCTTTCACATGTGTTTCTCTCACTGTAGCTAATTAGGGAAGGAGACAGAAAATTTGTAATAAATATTACACACTAACCTGCAATTTAAATTACTTCTGGATATGTAGTAGGCTAACATTTTACTTTTCTATATTTGAATTGGCTTATCAACATTATCTAAGAAATAGCAGATTTGGCTTAATAAATTTGACATTTGTCAGTTACTAAAATTACTTGTATCGGTAATCGTATCGGCAAGTACCCAAAATGAAATACTCTGTACTTGTAGCCTGGCAAGTGAGACCCACATCAAGATGTTGGGTCTGGGAACTCACCATTGAGGACTGCCAATCTGAGGGGTGGGATTAAAAGGTTGTCTTTTAAATTCCCTATGCACGCAATAGGATAGCACTACAACCAACCAGAACAACGAAGTGTCCGGTCGGCAAAACTCCAAACACATCTTCCTTTTGTAAGAATGACTTCAGTGCCGTTCTTTGTTATTTTCTCAAAGAAAAGATTAACTCAAAGTCTACCAGAGTCGCGGCCAAAGCCGATTCGAAAGACTGCTGTTCGCCAGCAGCAGCAACCATTTCTTTGTTTTCCCGTAATTACGTTAAGCCCGCCCGCCGACTCTACGTGTGTTGTAATTGGCCTGACCAGAATTTGGTTTTTCCAGCTTGAAAGTCAACGGAGAGTTGCTAGACTGACCCAAGCTGCAAATTATATTTGCTGCCGCTAGGGTGCATCAAGATTTCTAGGCTACTGTACTTGTACTCATTCAATAAAAAGAGGAATCGGCTAGGCCTGCATGATTCGGGGGAAAATATGAGTCACAATTCTTTTGCTTAGAAATGATATCACGATTCTCTGCCACAATGTTTTTCTCACACAGTGTAATGTTTATTGCACATATGAACCATGACAAATTGGCAGTACCAAACATAGATTTTTTTTGGCACCTATAGCACATTGCACATCACCACAAGCATGTAAACATAAAGGCTTCAATAAATAAAGACAATTATGTACATACTTGCCATTTAAGCACAGTAGGCTACCAAAAATAGTGACATAACACATTGAACTAAATTTTGCACTGACACAGGCTCTATCTGAACTCATGTCTGTACAAAATCTATTTTTTTAATTAGAATCAAAGTCATTTAGGATTAAATTGGGAACAGGGGTGAATTGAGGTCGCAATTTTATAACTATCGTTTTAATTATGTTTGAACTGATTCCAAACTTTGGACAATTTCTGTCGTTTTCTCCAGTCTGTCCCTTCTCTTAGCCCCTCACTTTATACACTCTTCCTTCATTTTGTAATATGCGCTGTCAGTCTTAATGGCATGTCGCCAGCAGCGCCCCCCTGGTGTGATAATCAATCATGCGGAAACACTGTGAGCAATACAACGTTGGTAACATTGATTAAATGAAGCTTTGAGGCAAATCATTTTGGATCAAGGTTTTTTAGTAATCTAATTATTCAAGATATTCAAGGAATCGTTTCAGCCTTAGTTTCTACTGATATGTGCCTGATAGAGGGTTGTAATGGACATTTTAAATCACAAAATGTTTATTAAATAATTACGGTATTCCCAGTTGGAAGTAATACACTGTCTATTTCGTTTAGTGTTAAAATAAAAAAGCCACATGTATCATTATAACAGAGTATGTTTCTACTCGTGGCTCACTGACACCCGCGAGTAGCTCAAACAAAACATTGATGTGGATATTGTATGTCATTTGTGGTAATCATAAAATGGGGGAGGCTAGGGCTGGGAGGTATACCGGAAAAAACTATATACCGGTCTTCATGTATGTAGCGGTGACACACACAAACACACGTGAGAATCAAACACCTGGAAGTTAGATAAACCGTGAAAAAAAAGAATGGAGGCTGCAGTTAGAATTATCCGCGCAGCAGCAAGCGAAAAATGTGTTGTTAAAAAGGGTGCAAGTCGATAGTGTGGACATGGTTTGGTTTAAGACCCCGTTTACATGAACACGGACGGTTATTTAGAAAAACTGAGATATTTCCCTTCGTTTGTGCCCTTCGTTTACACGCAAACAGAGAATTCGCCCTTGAAAATGATTCTTTCTAAAAAAATCCGGCCAAAGTGGAGATTTTGGAAGACGTTTGCATGTAAACTGAGGAAAACTGAGGTTTAGGCAGCCGACGTCACAGTTTGCGCCAGAACATGCACCTGCGCGAAAAGTGCTACCTCTGTTTACATTTTCATTTGGCTATTTTTGGGAATCTGATTGGCTAACGTGGGTTTCAGCCTTTCGTTACACTGCCACCTACACCTTTGGCATGCTCTTGACGGCATATACACGCTTGTTTCTATTAGCACATGCACTAAGCCACTCGACCGATGTTATAAAAAGGGAAATAAGCTTTTCAGGGTTGTTTGGCTCGAGTTCAATGGCTATTTTTCCGTGCCCAGAACCTGTGAAACCAATCTGATTGTTTGTTCTATACCAGTAGTTAATCTAGTTAAATGACAGTGGGACTTTTTTGTAATTCATATACCTAAGCAAGTACTGTGGTGGTGCCATAACCTGCCACGGTTCAGTACTAAAGTCATAGACAGTGGATAGGCTTGTTTTTTTGCCATTGCAAAGTTATTTATAAGTATTCCTGCATTTAATAAAGATTTAAACAATAGCACTACTTTTACTTACTCAGTCTTGTTTATTGGTGTTCCAACAAAAATCATAATGAATGAACAAATTAATTTCTTTCAACCCTTTGCTTAAAAAATGAAATACCTTTAAATACTGTGATACCGTCAAACATTGGAAAAATATTGGGGTATTAAATTTAAGCCATACCTCCCAGCCCTAGGGGATGCTCCCGTGACATCCCTGGCAGAAGGAATGAAACGTTCTTCTTTTTCGCTGCCGTCGCACAATTAAGTAAAATAGTTCCTCATTTCTTTGCTGTTAAACTCAATGTCAGAAATACTTTGAAAACTGTGTTTGAGAACACTAGTGCCTTATATTCCCTGCTAACGTGAATGCCTTTTAATAAAAAATGGAGGTTAAAAAACATGAGTTTTTTTGTATAGTTTTTAATAGGCATTGTATGATTTGAAAAGTTAGATTTGCACAACGATTGTGCATTGTGAATGGACATATTAATTAAACCAGCACTCGTATGGTGCCACTACCAAATGTTGACGTTCTGTAGGCTAATGTGATGATACATCATAAATCTCGCCTTATTTATTATATGTAACGTATATTGTAGTTATAACTAGTTAACCCTTGTGAAGAAGATTTGATTTAAAATGGTTCGCATTTCCCTGATTGTTTCCCTATCTGAAAGAGAGCGTATCGGAAAAACGTTTAGGTTGATAAGAACAGTTATCTTGGAACGAAAGCAGTGAATCTACTAGGGGAGCAACGGATCAAATAACTCACGGATCGGATCGTTTCTCGGATCAGAGTCACGGATCGGATCATTTTTCGGATCAGCAAAATAAAAAAATAATTGGAATTTGGGTTTGTTTTATAATTTTCAGTGGTTATGATGAGCAATATGAGAGAGAAATGTGGTTAATATTGATCATTGTTTAGGTACACTAAATCACGTTAAGCCTTTTCCCCGCCATTGGAACCAATGAAGAAGAAAACTTTAACGTGAGATTACTTCTATAATCGTTGGATTTCGGTTTAGTTATTTTGACAGGCTTAATTGTTTATAACAAGATATGGCCATGAGAAATTTGGTGATGATTGACCATTGTTTAGGTACATTAAAACCACGTTAAACTTTTTCACATTAGGCATTTTAGTATGTCCCATATGCGATCCCATAAGTGTCTCAAACACTTTCAGCATGTGTTTAAAGTCCTCATTTTGCACAACCGAATATGGCCTAATGTCTGCACCTATAAACACACCGATAGCGTTTGTGATGGCTTGAGCCCGGTCTGCTTAATTGCTTAAATGATAAGCGGTTGTTTTGCAGCTTTCGTTTTCACTCCTGTCAGTGAAACACTGGGGAGATGTCGCTTCAAATGCGTGGCCATGCTTGATGTGTTTCCACTGTCATATGGCTTTCTTGTGCCACAGTGCCTACACACTGTCAAGGTTTTATCCACTAACCTCTTTCCTTCATTGTATTTAACAGGGAAACCAAAATTCTCCCATACAGGGCATTTAAATGACGCGGGGCGTTCAAGCTCCTCCATTCCTCCGCTTGCTATGACCATGCTTTGAGCGGACTGAACATGCGCACAACTTTTTTTTCAGAAATCATTCCGCGGATCACGTGTGTGCCGAACCGAAGATATTGATCCGAACGGATCACGGATCAATGACGATCCGTTGCACCACTAGAATCTACCCATTATTCTAGCCTATTACCAATTATGTCAGATTGACAGGCTGCATGCATTTTTCTCGTGTTTGCTATCTATTTGTAACATTAGAGCATGTTCTTCCTTCGAAAAAAGTATCGGCCGTAATCGGCGAGCAAATAGGCTGATTTAATAATTATTTTGAAAACGCATGATCAACCATAATTTTTCAGCCAGGCCCACCTCTAGTTGTAACGTTACATTTGCTCACTCTAGCATACATTTTTAGCTAGCCAAATTTGAAAATAGGGTAACTTCCCTAACGGTTTGCCTAGTGAACACGCAGTTCACACTTTGAAGTAACGTAGCTACACTCGCTCAATCTAACTAGCATGATTAATAACCAAACTTGATGGGCTAGTTAAAGCTCAATTAACATTATTATTCATAGTGAACATTCATACCATAGTTAAGTTTTTATATTGCAGTCATGCTTGCTGAGAAAACACTGCTTGTTTACATGTTGCACCATACTTTCGTCTCATTTTTCCCAGGCATGTTTGTGTCATCTGATGTCAAGTAAGATGCGTGTTTAAGTGAGTGACATCCCACACATGGACAATATTTAAGGGTGGGGAAGAACAGATCTTCAGAGCTGATCTTGATGGTCAGAAGACACGTGTGGATAAAAGCTCTGTGTAGGCTACTGTGGACTTGATCAGATGAGGTAGCATTTGCAGTTCATCAGTAAAGAGCCACATGTTAAGCAGAGTTGATTTTGTTACTTGATTGTCTGACACACACATCCATCTGGACAACCGTTTACTCGAGGGCACTAAGCCAATTTGCAAATCATGTCGCCAAGACAAGGTGTTCTCTGGAGGCAACTGAAGTAAGGCTGGACATAACAGTGAGTGGCTGCTTGCCATGCTGTCTGGATGCTGTTTTCCCTTATTGCTTCTGGAGAGGAAACATAATTAGCAGTCAAGAACAAAGCAAAACTGAGAAAAATGAACAGGCTTGTATCATGCCTTGGTTTCTCACCTTCTGTTCCCACCTTCCCGATAGACTTCATCCCTGACTGTCTTCCATTCTAGGTTTTGCCAGGCTGTCTAATCGCATTACAGCTAATCTCAGCCTCTGTATCGTTTGGCAATGGTCTCTCTTTCTCTGGCCTGTATCTGTCAGGGGGATATTAATGAAGCGGAGGTGATGTGATTCATGGGTTACCTGCTTTCCAAATGGAGTCCTATTGCCTATGTGGTGCATTACATATGGTCTGTACCAAAAGTAGTGCACTACATAAAGAATAGGTTGCTATTCATGATGTAGCCCATATGGGCTCATGGGGAAGGGGAAACAGAAACAAATGTCTGTCTCCATTAAGCCCCAGGAGATTCTCACCTGAGTAACTGTTGGGCTCTGAGCGGCTCATGTTTGCAAACACAGCAATAATATAACGTTGACCCACTTCAAACACACATGGCACACTGTCTTCAGGAAGTATTATCCTTCTTGTTTTTGCAAACTTGCAATTTTATTGACCAGATGTTGTGAATGAACCCCCCTTCCCTCGTATGTTGGAAGCTAGATATGTTTGTCTTTTTCTGTCATTGTTTTGTTCTTTTAGTTTCTTAAACCACCACTCAATTTCTTGTTCTTTAGCTTTAAATATGTTGTCTTAAAATGCGTAAATAAGTGGTATGATGGGTGAGGTGAGGCGAGCTTGCTCTCTGGTGATAAATGGAAAAGTTCACTTGGATATGCCTATTGCCCTGTGAGAATGTGTCGAAGTTGAATTGTGAGAGAGTGAAAGCCGGCTGATTAGAGAACGCAGCGCAATCGTCATTGAGGGAAAGCATGCTGCTCGTAGTAAAATATGTAGTAATAAGCGCGTCGCTTACAAGCCTGATGATAAACGTGATCCCCAAAACATTGCCGTGCCAGTTTGTAAAAGCTGTTTCCAAGTTTGTCTCACGATTGTTGTAAGACTAAACCAGTGGAATCCTTGGTTGTGGGTCCCCAAAACGTCTCACTCTCTCTTTGTAGCCCCAAATTAGCTCACCTGATTTCAGCAGCCAAGAGCTTGATGAGTATTTGACCAGTTGATTCAAGTGTGCTGGCGCTAGGATACATCTAATACATGGAATGGCTGTGGGGCCCCTGGACAAGGATTAAGAACCACTGGACTAGGGCTGCACGATTATGGCCAAAATGATGATCACAATTATTTTGATCAATATTGAGATTGTTTGTTGTTTTTAACCAAATCAAGTTTTGTCACAGGCTAATTATAACTGCTTTCACATCCATATTGTGCTACATTATTTAATTTAATTTTTTTTTATTTAACCTTTATTTAACCAGGTAAGTTGACTAAGAACAATTTCTTATTTACAGCAACGACCTGGGAGGAATTAGGGTAAAGTGTCTTGCCCAAGGACACAACAACATTTGGCTCAGTCGGGAATCGAACTGGCAACCTACTGACTACAAGTCTGACTCCCTACCCACTGAGCCATCTGCATTATGTGCTACATTATTTGCTAATGTACAAATGTGTGCATCAAAGTAAAATGGTTCCTCTTATTCACTAAAATTCAGTGCATCTCCTTAAACAATTAAATAAAAATAACAAAAAATAAAAGTATGTATGTATGTTTTGTTTTATATCTGTAAAAGCATGTAAACCATGATGAGAAAGGCTTTTTAATGCATATTGTTAAGCTGCAAGGGCTCTTAGACCGGTGTGTAATGTTTAGGGGTCATACAAACAAGTCTAAATCAAAATGCTGCACCCATTTCTCATTATATATTTCTATACAATTTTGAAATCTCTGCTAGTTTTCACTTCCATAAATTTTTGGTGTTGTTGGTGCAGGATGTCCTACATAATTGCAGAGTTATTTAGTCATTTTCGCTTCCTACTTCCTGTCTGTAATATGTTTAGTAAAAAAAACGACAGTCTAAAAATCCTGACCGATTTTGAGGCACCATAGCTCCGGCTTTGTTTAACCCACAGCTATGATCTACCACTCCTTCTTTTCATCAGATCTGAGAGCATCGGGGGTCTTTGGAGGGTTCTAGTATCGCTTGATTACGCAAATTTGATCTTGGGAAGCCAAAATCGTGACCGTGATTAAAATTCATATGTGCAGCCCTACACTGGACTAAACCTCTTGAAGCATATGTCTGACAACTCTTAAGGATAAATTAAAAGTATAGTTACAAATATCAGTTTAGTCAAGTCCATTGCAATTGTAAACACATACTGGTAACACATTGTGTTTGCTTATTAAATAAGTCCCAGTTTTACTGATTTCTGACCAGTCGTATGCCCGTATTCACCCGAAGCGCTGACCAGGCAAAAAGGCAGGGATGTCAGCTGGAATTGAAAGTTTCATTGACACAGTAGGCACTATCACACCAGCACAGCCACAAATGCATGCGTTCACATTCCATGAGTAATCATAGTTTAGTAGGTAATATTGGGCATATCGAAAAGCAATCATGTTTTCTCTATGCACAAAATGCACAAATATTAAATCATAGTTTTTCAATTGGAATTTTAAAATACCTATAAAACTATCATGTTTAATGTTATTTATGTGGTTTGATTATTCATAATAAATTTCGTAATTAGAAATTATTAAATGAAAGCCAAACATGTATGATCTGAATGTTTCAGCTACAAGGAGTAGAAAGCTAAGGAAGTAACCCCAGGGGGAAATCCAGGTGGATTCCACAGAATAGGGGCAATTAAGTAAAATAATTTGCACACAAAAAACCTTGCCAGACGGCTGACTGTTGGGTTTAATTTTCAGTTAATCTCAAAGCAAAGCCAGTCGTGAAAAATACCAATGCACATTGCTTGAAACAGCCTTTCGTCTACGTGTCGGGAAATATTTACATTTGTCATATGGAAATGTAGCGTATCGTAGTGCTGGGCGGTATACACCAAATACCGGCGTATATCTTCATAATGATATACATTTTTAATATATCCCCATACTGCTGTATTTGAATAAACAGCGTCCGGAACACAGCGCCGCGCGACACTGTTTCTGATGGGACTGTTTTCTAAACGCACTTTGCGACTGCGGCACTGTCACTGACTGCGAGGCGTGGTGAGGGTAAACAGTAGTGCTCTGGTGTTACGTTAGAGTAAAGATGGATGCTGCAGAACTAGAAGAACATGGTAACACAGAAGAACTTTTGCCAAAAAGAGGAGCCGCATCTGTTGTTTGGAGGTTTTTTGGTTTAGAAAAATCCGACATCGACCAAGCAACTATTTTATGCAAGTGTTATCAGGCTACGCAAGCAATTTGCTCCACCACCTTAGCCGCAAGCACGTCTTGGAATATCAAAAATGTATGAAGTTAAGGTCAGCAAATTCTGATTCCTCACTTCATTAGAATATATACAATATTCATTCATCGTGACAGTAAAAAAGACCAAGTAGAGGTTGGCTAATTAATCGGACTGGTTGATTTAATTATGGCTGATTGAGTTTTCAAAATAATTATTAATCTGCATTTCTCACTGATTATGGCCGCTACTTTTTTTGGAGAGAAAGCACATTCTCTAGTGTTACAATTAAATATCTAATCAAGTGGAAACTGCGTGCAGCCAGCCCATCTGTCGTGAGCTACAGTCTACCTGTCCCAAGCTCCAGCATCATGTCTGGAGGAAATTAGGATTGCACAGAAGCCAGGGTATAATTGTAGCTAGCATGAAAAGGGATCAATTAAAATCAGTTGTGTATAATCACTTGTTAGCTTCACATGGTTAATGCTAGTCTAAAATAGTGGGTAGAGGTTGACTGCTTTTGTTCCAACAGAACTGTTCCCATTTTTTTATCAACAAACACTTTTTTTTTTCTGTTTTATTCGAGGCTTTCAGGGAAAAACAACCCGTTAAAGAAAAACCTGCTGCACAAGGGTTAACTAGCTGTATTGCATTGCATATGATGAAAAAGGGAGATTTATAATTAATCATCAGATCAGCCAACGGTTTAGATATGTCCATTCGAAAAGGCACAGTCATTGCGCACAAACGATGCCTATTCAAAACGATACACAAAAGACAGGTTTTTTAACTTCCACATTTAATTAATAGCCATTGATGTTAGCAGGGAATATATGTCGCTAGTGTCCTCAAACATGGTTGTCAAAGAATTTCTTATGTTTAGTCAGACGGTGGCGAAAAGAGAGAAGAACATTAGGCTACATTCTGACTCCTGGCGCAAGAGAATAATTCTGTAGTTAAAGATGAAATCCCATGTTTCTCAGTTAATGCTTTTGTTATATTTCTATTTATTGTCAAATTTGTGTATTGTACATCAAACAACAATACATTTCTGTACCTTTGGTTAGGTGTACTGTGGCACCCGTACATTCAGCCCCATTTCACATTTTTAAAACATTTTGTTTAGCAAACATTTTTAAATGTATGTCCTATGAGTTTCTGTTATGAAATTGCCATATCCCCGGTTAAACCTCACCCTTACATGGCATCCATCAAAATTTCCTCTCTTCCCATCCCAGACTTGAAATACCAGACACTCCAGGTTTGTTTAGAGCTTTTTCTTTAGAGACAGTCAGTTTAATCTAACCACCTCTGCAGTGACCCGAGTGTTGGCTTTAAAACCATTACACCCTCACCCCCATCACTCTTTCACGTCGTATGAATGCTTTCTAAATCCTGTGCCATCAGTCATCAGACTTGGGTCACAGAGCCAATTAAATTGCACAATATTAGGGAATAACCTACTAGCGCCAGAGGGGGCATAAATCATTCTACACCGAATGACGGCACCTTTTGGACAATGTTAGGTATTTCTGTTGCATTTAGTTCCCTGAAAGCAAGTTTACGAGTTCAACCCCTCATGTAAAATTGTTGAAAGCCAGGGTGAAAACCAGCATCTCCTGGATCCTCTACATCTTCCCCATTTTCAGCGGCTGTTCAGTGCCCAGAAACTAACTCCATAACTTCGCTGCCCCTTCTGCACAAAAGATGGGATCAACATGTTTGAACGAACTTACTGCCTCGTCTGTTGATACTGAAGGCTTTTGCAAGGACAAGCATGACACAAACAGGCAGTTGAGTGACTTTGTGTCATCTTCTGTCCGGGAGGGAAGCTGCATCTCTCTAGTCAGGTAATTTGTAGCCAAATTGAAGGCTAAAGCGGATATCTACCAAGCACGATGCAGACAGTCGGTCAATAACGATTTAATCGTTCTTTTTCTTACTATCATTGTAAACATTGTCTCAACAGGAGGCAGACAGCCAGTCCAAGTTGTTTCCCCCCATAAACTGGCTAGTGGCTACAATATGGCAGAAACTATACATAATATTTACAAACTGTATGTATACAAGCACGGTTAAAGAATAGCGTTATCACACAGACTGATTTATGTTTTCACCTTGCTGTATTCACAGCCATGTCCTTTGTTTTTTCCCTTCTGCTCTGTGCACTGCCTGAGCTTGAATGATACTCTATGATGCCCCCCCTTGCTCCCTGCAGTCTACCAGACAGGTGGGGGGTCCTACAACACCAGGGTCTGCCAAATCAACGTAGAGGTCGATCAGTATGGCAACATTTGACCTAATTACAATATGCCTGGCGAAACCTTGCTATAGGCTTGTTTCCGGCCCCCTGCAGAAAGGCTCCATGGCTGTTTCCAGTCCTGTAAATGTCTCATTGGCACTTATTGTTTTTGGAACTGTCATCTGGGTTCCTGTGTACCACAGATCCTGTTCTGCAGGTAGAACATCACAGCTGATGAGCTCCTGTCTAATTGTTACCTATATAAATAAATAAATATTTATATTTATTTATTTTCCCCCCTGTGTTTCTAATTAGCATATTTTCCCCAAGCATTTTCTTCCCTCATCAATATTTGTAGATAGCAGATTTTAAAGGTTTTTAGTATTGCTGCATAAACATTTAGTTGTTCCTGGTTTGATGCTGTACCTGTGCAATAGAACAGTATCTTTATTTTGGGGCGGTTGTGTCAATATGAGAAACCTTTTTGAGTGATTCATGGTGTGATACGGGATTTCGGTAACAAATATTTTTACTGTCCTTTATAGTAGTTCTATAACTGCTGAGAAACTGGTATAAATTACTACTTTTTAAAATAATTTACATTTTAGACATTTGGTAGATGCTCTTATCTAGAGCAAATTAGATTACCTGAATGTTTTGATTTCCAGCTTTAATAGTCAATATTTTTCATTGTCCACTTACATTTTTCCCCTTGGGTACACACAACAGATGTCAGCGATGTCTGGGTATGTGCTGCCCTGCTGAATGCAAACTGCTCTGGGATCAGTAGTTCTGAGCAATAACCTGTGACCTCTTGCGTTACTATGCACACATTGTTTATGATATCTGGGCCGGGGAACTGGGCTGCAGTCGCATATTAATTTTATGGCTTGGGCAAGACAAACCTCAGCAATTTGCAGTGTAGGTTTTATCTCCACTTTCTGGCACGATCTGATAAGACTATTGATACATGGGCTTAGATACAGTATAGGAATGTGGCTTTAGTTTGAATGAAAATTGACATTTGTTTCAGTGCAGCTTGGCACTGTTTAATGCACTTATATATAAATTTACATTTTCTTATTCCATGTTCAAATCTGATATAGCTGAACCTCTGTTTTCAATACTCTGTGTTGACGAGCAGTGGTTGTGTATAAGAGCATGTACGGTACTATATGGTATGTGTTGGCACATGAGCTGAACTATAAAACCAGCTGAGCATCTGCTGCTACCGTATTAGTCAGGACAATATGCCTTGCGTCCCATCTTTAAATTGAGATGGCATTTTCTGATTAGCTTCTAATTTTAACAGAGTTAACCTGTTTAAACCGAATAGGGTTTTTGTGAGATTGTAGCTCAGATTTTGATTCCACGACTTTCTTTAGTAAATGTTTTTTACTCCTTTGAACATTTCAGGGAGGGAGCTATTCTTTGCCTGTTCTGCTACAAGATCCACCTTGCACCCTGACCATAGGCCGGAGTGCTGCTGATTGCTGTCTTTATCAGTTCAGTTCAGTCACTTTATTATCCCAAATGGGAAACTTCATATGCAGTCAGGTTTGAAAAAAGTAAATTAAATGGAAACACATTCAAACAACAAACAAATACAGAAGACAACAATACAAAACATGGGTACAAAAAGGTACTAAATTACATCCTTGGTTTTTGTGGTGTTTAATTGGAGAAATGCCTCATCACACCATTGGACAAACTCATCTACCACTGGCCCATGCCCAGATTCATCTTTTAGAAGCAGGCTAATGATGACCATGTCATCAGCAAACTTTAGAAAGTTCCTGGTCCCATGCTGGCTTGTACAGTCATTGGTGTAAAGAATGTACATCAATGATATGACATCACATCTAGCCTATACTCTCTTCATATCAAAATGATAATGTACTGATTTTTTTAGGCTAACTGAATATCTGACAATCAGAAAAAACAGAGTGAGTGTTGCTGTCCACTTCAATATCTACCCAACTCTGCTGGTGACTCATTCTAAAGAGTACGTTTTGTGACAAGGATCCAGTATATTACAAATGCTGATGTTGATGCATAGATTGTCCAACAGGCTCTGTAAGGAATAGTCTGTCGATGGCACAAGTTGCTCTGTGTGTAGTGTGTACAGTTGTTATCTGACTTCAGATCAGTGACTGGATATCGGTTTACATGGTTTGTGTTTGATAGGCTACCGGACGAGAGGAGACGTCAATTCAGTTGAAAGGATTTGGGTGTTTAGAATCTAATAATTTGGAATGGGGATCGATTGCTAAGTCTTTGAATCATTGAAACCCTGCCAACAAGGTAATGATTGCCAAGTCACCTAATATGCGAAAAACGAAGGCCAGGTGAAATGACTGTCTTCAGGTTAAAAAAAGTAGCGTGGCCATGGTGGTTATTTGAGGATCAATGCTGGTTTGCCACCATGGACCTGTGTTCTGCCAACGCACCTTTGTCATTTACGGCAATTTACAACTTTGCACTAGTATGATGTTGTTGACTTGCAATGTTTGTGACCTTAAAAGATTGATCCAGTCAATCACAAAGTTTAGATGGTTATAATTAGATGTATTATTATTATTGGCCAGAACAGGAAAAAAAACAATGTAATGAAACTTACAATGGTCGGTGCTGTCACGGTGCATTTTCTCCTCATACTGCTGCACTCCCATTCCTCTATAGCCCCTCCAAAGTGTTTCTCGTCTTTTCGCCAACATGTCAAGGCGTTATGAGGAACGGTGTTACTGTCTCAGTGACATGCGGAACTCTGAGTGTCTGTGCCGCGCCTGCTCCTGCTCTAATGAGGATGGAACCGTGTCCACAGGAGCTCTGTCACGTTCCTCAACGGAGCGAGAGGGGTGAGAACGTCAGAGAGGAAGAGCGGGCAAAAAGAGAAGCGCCCCCCACCCCCACCCCCCCGGGACCTCATTAGGATATTTTTTTCTCCCCTTCGTAGATTGTGCAGGAATCAGTAGGCCTGTGTCCTTGGGGAAAAATGTAAATAAACGCATCTCTCTTTTCTTGTGCCCCCCCATCCCACCACTCTTTTGTTCTCCCTTTTTCCTAAGAGCAAATTGCAATTCGAGGCTTAATTAGCAAGTGCTGCCATTAAGCTTGCTTTATTATGCAAATGAATTGGTCGAGTGCTTTGGAAGTCTTGTCAAGCCCAGTGCCAGGTGTTTCTGAGCTGAATCCCGGGGAATTATTACATTTTATTTATTTTTTTGCATGTGAACGAAGGAAAAGACGACTTCGTTGGTGAACTCGTATGACAAGCTATAATTATTTAACAGATGATTACACTCCTCCTCCCCTCCTCCAGCCACAGTCTTGGAAAGACACTATTGACAGGGCCATTTTGATCTCTTTTGTTTTGCGGAATTTCGGTGTGGGGGGTGTCAACAATGTGAATAGTGATTTACAGAATGTAGTGCTTGTCGGGTGTGAGATGGGGACTGACGGCTGATTCTCCGTATTCAGGTTGGTGTAGTCACTCATTTTCCCAGGAAACAGTCTTTGCCAAATG
This sequence comes from Umbra pygmaea, assembly GCA_016801145.1. Lineage (NCBI taxonomy): Eukaryota > Metazoa > Chordata > Actinopteri > Esociformes > Umbridae > Umbra > Umbra pygmaea. The sequence continues at coordinate 22,872 of JACXGM010001387.1, forward strand.
TGGAAAATGATGGTCATAAATCCTGAGTGTGGTTTGCCGGAAGGCAGAGACGCCACAGTGCCGAATAGCCTGCCGGCATTACCAGGGAGGGAATATTAAAACACTAAGTCTTCCCATCTTGGTGGCTGTTGCTGGAATCATTGCCTCTTGTGTGGTTCCTCTGCTCTACCTTAACCCTCAGACCTCCATCAACAGACCAGACCCCAGCCAATCGCCACCTCATCCGAAGCAGCACCCATTTGTGTGTGCAGCACCCACCTGAGAACAGCTTATTAAATTAGGGAAGGCAAGTAGAGAAATGTAGTTGGCTGGTGGTGTCAGTTCTCATTAAATGTTTTGGATGGTGTCACATGATATTGTTTGATTGCACCACTTTGTATTGAGATTACCATCTGTTAGTGGCTCGTTCTCACTCTCACGGACGACAGGAATATGGGATTGGTGGGTGTGACAACATGGCTAGGTTTGCCTTTCTTTTCTCTCTTTTCTAAAGCTGAGCCAGCACATTCTGCTCTGCCAATTCACTTAGAGAGCATTTATGATTTAGAAGAACCCCCTCATTCCAAAACCCATACGTGATGTGGCTTGATGTTATAGATGTATTCCCCCCCATCTACTGAGAAGATTTTAATAAAGCCACTTCAGTGTGACCCCTTTCTGTTTGATTGGGCTTCTCACAACATTCCAGCAGCTTGTCTGTGGGGTGAACATTTTTAATGGAAAACACAATGCAGTCAGTGTTTTATAACACTGTGTATAGGCATGCAGATACTACCCTGCCATTGGCATTTGACTCATCTGGCTGGTTGGCATTTAGTGTGTTTTACGTTAAATCAAAGCAAAGCAATGCAAGCTATTTTGCCTCGGAACGACCATCAAAGAAAAACCTGTATCTCCTTCTGTGAACCAGTACCGCCTTTGAGTGTTGGATGCTCCAGCTGTTAGAGGAGGCCAGTAATTTTGTTGTCTGAATATTTGCTACAGCCTGATTTATAGGCCTAGTGCATCATTAACTCTGCATGGTGTTGTCCGGGCTTTAGCTGGATATGCTTTTGAAGATTTGACTAACATTTAAGAGAAGAGGTTTGTCACTTCGATTGTCACTTAGGACTGAGTTAGCTCCTTGATCCCTGTAAACGTGTTGGGAAATGAGTTGGCTGGTCTGGGATACAAAACATTGCGATGGATACTGGTCGACATTACCAATGTATTCTCTGCCTCACAATTTTCCTGCCATTTATTTTCACTGATTGTTCTTGTTTGTTGTTCCTTGTGATTCTATAGTATTGAGGAACCAGTGTTTACGGGGTGTAGGGGCAGTCATTCGTTTGACCTACTGTGGCAGTCTAACTGCACAGCTAATTACACCCTACTTCTATTCGATATAGGCTCATCAGTTTCTAACACAGAGTAGACACGTGCCTTGTAATCGAGTAACAGAGCTGGAGCAGCCCGGGGAAATAATGTCGGGTCAGGATGAAGGCAGTTGTCTCCTTGTTCTCTATCAGAGGCTGGTCACTATCTGCATGAGGCCATATCTCAGGTCAATTCCAGGGCTGCGTCTGGCTACGAGCCGGCATTTAAACCATTACTCACTCTATCCATATTTCTTTCTCACAATGAGGTTTGGGGAATTGGTCAAACATTAGTAGCGAGGAGGTGACTACTAACATCACTAAGTCAGACCTGCCAACGTGCATGTATTTTGCATACCATGTTCACAATTCTTTGTCCGTGTAGGTAGAGTTAAAAGTATGCAGAAATTAAAAGGGCCTTATTTTATTTTTTTGCGTTTTTACTAACTCCACTGACTATGGGTGTTTATACACTACTATAGATTCAATCTAGATCTATGAAAAGTGACAAATTTTGTGTGTGTGTGTATATATGTATGTCTAAACAGATAAATCTGAATTGTCGTGTGAGGCCTCCGGAGGTAAATTGGGACACTTTCTCAACAGATGACCCCTGTGATTAGTTAGGTCTAAATGCGGATCTTACAGCGATGTGTATTTGGCACCCTACGCAGTGACGTCGAAGTCTAAGATTGAAGTTCTTCCGACACCATCTTGTATGTAAACAATGGACTCACCAGCAGTGTCAGGTATAACGCGTTACTAAGTAACGCATTACACTAGTCAGACTACTTTTTTTTAAAGTAACCTAACGCGTTACTTTCAAAATTCAAGTAATTAGTTAGTAGTTACATTTATAAAGAGAAAATATGTTACATTTACGTTATATTTTCCCATTTCCTGTTTTAGAACACAATTTAATTTATTATCCATTGTCATTTTGTTTTTAATCGTTATTTCATTAGTGCGCCTCCACGCCAATCAAAAAAAGGAGAGATCTTGCACTTAAAATTGTAATGCACAGAGTTATGCAGATTGGAGGTTAGAAAAATGGAAGAATTCATAGCTTACATGTTAACAGCTGGAAATAATCACATTACTTCAAAATTGTCAAAAAGCAGGCAGGATAGATAAATGTGTCCAGTGAGCTGTGCGTCACGTGCAACCACCTATCCAGTGGGAATATAATGGAAAGCTTGTCATCGTTCGTCTCGCTCAAATGTTTTGGACCGAAATTGCTTTTTTCTACAATGGCGTCTACAACGAGTGGAGGTATGTTATTTTCAAGTTATATTTTTCCCTGGTTATTCCAATAAACACGCGTTGAAAAAGTGCATAATGTTACAGAAAATGTCCAATGTGCTTCAACAGGCGATGAGAACGCACTTGGAAGTTTTCTACATACAGTAGGCTACATAAGGTGTGGAAGGATTCAAGTGACTTGCACTCGGAACGTGTGTATTTGTGCCAGTAACCACATATTCAGAATGCTTATAATTCTGCCACCCAACAGATCTAAACTGTACCCTTTAGACCAGAGGTGGGCAAACTACGGCCCGCGGACCAGATGGGGCCCCCCGGGTCCTTTAATCTGGCCCGCGAGGCGTTGTAACCCTCCACAGTCTCCTGCAATTGTATCGCGATAATCTCGTTTACCATATATGTTAGCTAAAGATGAAGAGCATTGGAAAGATGAAGATCGGCCAAAAAGAATGAATGTTGGCTCATCCATGTGAGTTTTTCAGAGCCAGAGCTATCGCGCCTCGAAATTAGTCATGTTTTTTTTACTTTTGTCTTTTTTACTGAACACATCACAGACAGGAAGTAGGACAATGAAAATGACAAAATAGCAACGCTGCAATGATGTAGGACGTCATCGTGCACAATACCAACATGGTACCAATATGGTTGGAAAGAGGGGGTTCCGCTGATAAAATAATGCCAATGCAAATAATGAGGAGTGGTTTGTCCATGTGGATTAATGACAGCCGGAGATACCGCGTCACAAAGTTGGGTACTTTTCACTGACTATATTTTTAGGCCGCTGTACGTGAGCTTTATCGTTCAGTTTCGTTCCGACAAACGGGGCACTACTTTTTCTTTTGCTCAATATGTTCAACGTTAATAAAAGGTATCCAAGCAAAAAGTTCTTCACGCATTATCCTGCAGTTAATGAGAAAAGTGTAATTTATTGGCGCACTATAATGACTGCGCATTGAGACATAAACCTGTTGAGGTAGATTCTCAACCAATCAGCATCGAACATGTAAGTAGGTCACAGCCAAAATCAAGCTAATATCACTACGCACATGTAAACATGGAGGACGTAAGCAGCGCATATTCATCTGATAGCGGTGATCAAGCTAGATTAACATTCTTCATGTCGGAATAGATGTTGGGAAAGCCCTTTACTGAAGTCCGATGGGAAAAAAATCAAGCAATGTGCGAATGAATGGCTCAAGGACACTACGGAGTTAACTATTGCCTATGTAAATGTGTCAATTGTGACAATGTGAGATTAACTGAGGATAGTGATTCGTGTGAATCTGATGGTGAGGACAGTGATCTTGATATTTAGTGATGTGTATATGATAATTAAATGAATATAGGGCATATATATTTAATATAATTAAATCTAAATTAAATCTTGTTTACAATAATCATTCCTGTGAATATGTACATGTAGTGCAGTTACTGCTTGTGTATGCGAATTGACAATTCACCATTAAATGTGTTATTTTGAAAAGTGTTTATATATATATATATTATATTAAATTTTGGCTTAATTCTATTTGTTAATCAGATTTTACATCAAATATTACCTTTGAAGTGGAACAACATAATGAGAAGTAATTGGGATGTTAATGCTACAGTAGAGGTTATTGATGATCTTAACATGTTTACTGTGTCTAAAAGCGATTTCAGGTATATCACACATTTCAAACTGGTTTATATTTTGTACTTCAAGTGGTAATTCAGCATTTTTGGGTTTATATGATAAACAGGTTTGAAAGTGCAAAATTCCCTGTTTTTCCAAAATGGGCACATTTTTAGCATATTTTTTCTGAACTGCACGGTTGTGTGCGGATAACTTTTTTCTAAGGAATCTCTATATATTTCTGATGTTAAATATAAAAAAAGTAGGTAGTGCCCCACTTGGTGGAACGAAACCCTATTTCTAGGCCTCTTTTAGGCTACCGGCAGGGGCCTATTTGGTAAACTAAAAACACCATGTTGGTTTCCAAATAAACAAGATTAAGTTATTTTTGGTCAAAACACTCGGCCAAATTGCTGCGCGTGCATCTGTATTATATGTATCAGTGAGCTGACAGGTTTAGCTGAAGTGTAAACAGAAAGCTGCATTTACATATATCCTAATGTTAGGTGTAAAAAGGAAATAAACCTAACATCCCGATTCTCAAGCTGCAACACACAGACATGCACAGTGTTTGTGTCAATAAACGTGGAGATGCATTCTGAAAATGCATTCGTGTTCATAGTGTGAACAGATGTCCAGTTTTTTCTTACGAAAGCCCTGTATTTCAATCCGTTTCCAGGTGTCCCGACTTATTTATCTACACTGTCTATCGAGAAAAGTCACTGAGAATAGCCTTTTTCAGATTTTGTTACTGTAACTTGATATTTATATAGGCCTATTACCATCATTCTAGAGCATCGAGTACACCCACGTCCATTTATTAAAATAGAAGTCAGGAAAAATCGTTAAAAGAATTTAGATTTTGAAAACAATTAACGACCTGAAAATTGGGCTCTCATAAATCATGCAAATCCACTTTTCTATGGAGGGGTGCCGGGGGTGTGACGTCATGGCTCTAAATGACCGCTCATCGCTGTCAACGTTTTTTGTTTCATGTCATGTCACTCCACAATAGGGGTGGAATGGTACGTGTATTCATATTAAATCGAAACAGTACTGGCGTCACGGTTCAGTGCATGAATTTACACGGAGAATACACAGTATAAAAATAAATCAAACTCACATGCAAATTAATTAATGTAATTATCGTTAGATGCGCGAGTTGTTTATGGACACCTAATCTGTAGCCCCGCCTTAGCTCTGAAACTAAGTAGCCGAGCTCCATCTATGTATGCAGTTTTTTGTCAGATCGACGGTCCGGTGAGTTAGTCAGCACTAAGGTTGAGTATTGGTGGCGACCCACAACAGTTGGAGGACCCACTGACCTCTAAGATCGAAAGTTTGGGAAAACTTTGCTTTCCCAGTCAGTTACAGTCATAGATTGTATATATCAGTTACAGTAGTACAGGCGATAGAGTGGTGGATAAGATGACGACTGTGTGTCAGTGTTGTTCAGCAGTTGTTGGGTATGTGAGTGGAAATACAGCTAACGGGTATCAGACGCAATCACTTGAATGAATTAATGAATGCGTTTATTGGTCATAACCAAAGGGTATGGTCAGAAGCTTCAGCTTATTTCAGACCCCCCTTCTCACATTTTTAAGACTCACAAAAAATATCAAATTTTCCATCTGTCAAAAATAAAAAAATCTTTATTACAGGAAAGTTGAATTATACAAAACAAGAAAAGATAAAAAACTAAACAACATACACTTACTCATACAACTTTCTCGGACTGTACTTGCATACTGTACATACGTTGTGCCTGCATTTATTTACTTACTTACATCCATATATTAACATAGATGTGCTAGTTCAGGGGAGAAACTGTATGACACTATATGGTACAGCTTGAGACATGCTCAATATAAAAAATTGCGTTCTGCATTTTTGTTTAGCTTTTCCCTCCATTGTACCGAACCGTGATGTCTGAACCGAGGTATGAACCGAACCGTGACTTCTGTGTACCGTTCCACCCCTACTCCACAAGTAGTCCATTCATTTGTTATGATGGAACTTAAGCAGAGCTCCACCAAAGAGCCTGCAATTTTTGCAGGAGGTTATCTGATGTGTTCTATATCTTTCTTAGCTGAAGTCGACAACGGGACAAAGTAAATGTAAAGAGAGACATAGTGGAGTTCCTATTTTTGTTTTGACAAGTATAATAAATTCTGCAGTGATGTATGTGACACCAAGACTAGGGCCCTATGGTAAAACACAAACATAACCAGTCAGAGACTTTTGAATCCTGCTAAAATAGCTTATAGGGCCCTATGTTTCGCGTGAAGCTGAGAGTGCAGAGGGGACAGCGGAATCCAGACATTAACACAGAATTTGGATGTAAACTCTGAATTCAGCAAAATATGTTTTCTATAATCCAAATATAGTCCCGTAATATTAACAACTCATTGAGTTTCTCATCATACAAAAGTCAGCAAATATGTAGGTTAATTTGCGCTCTATATATAGGCTATATATGCAGTGTGTGTTTTTCTACCGAACCTGGCCATTATATCGTTCAAAGCTTGAATTGGTCTTGATAGCTGACAGCTAAAACAACAGTATTTACTCTATTTTTAAAATTTTCCAATCAGACAAAGCTTTTTTCTCCATTCAATCACTTATCCAAATGCATATAATTAGGTGTGGGCTACTATGTTCCTTCACCTGAAGTAATTCTCTTACAGTATTGCTAATCAGACAGCTCTCGCACTCAGGGAGAGCAGGGTCGAACTAGCGGGACTGCTGCTGAATGTTATGGCTTTGTCCACATGATTGCCCTTGATACAATTTTTTTAAATAACGTTTGTAAATATATATATGTTTGTCGTTGTTCCACTTTTTTTCGATTTCTGAGGGAATCTTTGTCTACTCTTTTAGTTTTTATTTTGGATAGATTCTTCTGTAAGAACAAATGTGTTATTGACATGACGAAAACCTATGCGTATTTTGTGAAACAGACTTTTGCCTGTATAGAAATAATTACTTTGATCATATGGAAAGTAAATGTTGCCTATCTGGCAATGCAAGTGCAAACCGTATAGTAGGGCTGGTACGATATGCGTATCGCGATACAATATGCACTCCAGAGCTCGTTCGCCTGTCAACAGTATATAATGCCCGCAACACAAACTTTGATATTTTATTTCAAACTAATAGCGCTAGTTTTAATTCATTGCAATAAACATTATGAATTTATTGTAAAGCTAGTGAATTGTTACCAAATTCTATTGTATTGTGTGTAAAGAAATAATAAGAGTATGTGATAGCAAAAAACGGCACACTGAACATGTTTTAATAACTGATTATTAGAAACATTAACAAATAAGTTGTACACATTGATTGAATATATTGTCTGTGTCTCATGTAAAAAAACACGAGTACATTTGAAAATCATTCACTAGAGTCTGTTGTTACCCGAAGTAGAGTAATTGTAGCAACACATGAACAAGGACCCACTACCTATGTATGAAATGAACAATGATTATTATATTGAATGAGGAGCGCTATTATTTTGAAATGAAATATCCGAGTTCATGTTGTGGGCATTATATACTGATGCCAGGCGAACGGGCTCTGGAGTGCATATTGTATCACGACACTCATCATACCAGCCCTACTGTATAGCAGTATTCCCTATATTTAATGTTCAGGTGCGGGCTTCTGAATGCAACCTTTGTCCAAATAGTTGTCTAGTTGCTGGTGGGTGAAAAAGTAGTTGCGCAAACTTTTGCCTGGGTAGTGTTTCCCAACCAGGGGTACTAGGACCCTTGGTGGTACAGTAACCAAAAATGTTTGGGAACCACTGCCCCAGAGGGATTATATGAGATTAAAAAGTAGAATAACAAAAAAACTGAATCACAGAATTTGAAACAAAAACTGACATCACGGAAATGGCCAATAAATAAAACAGATTTCATAGGGCCCTACAAGACGTGAAGTAAACTAGTCTGCCCTGCTTGACTTTTAATAAAAAATATACAGGCAGGATTGACATACAATCCACACCTAGCCCTTATTTTTAGACTGCAAATATGTACACAAAATAAAATTACATAACAGACATCTTTCCCCAGAACTGGAAATGTTGAGTGCCCTGTCTTCTAGTAATGTTACTAAGAACAGGCCCTAATGGGATGTTTATTCTTTTAAAGAAGGCCATCCTTAAAAATCTTGTTTGCCGTAACCCGTATGACCCTGTCAAATTCGGACCGACCCAATTACGTAATTTTTTTTCCTTTTAATCCGACCGATTTGCCGGTTGTAAACTTGCATTAAGACAGACAGATTTTTATTATTTTATTTATCATTCAAAGAACTAATACAAATGCAATAAAATGATATTCATTATGTTACTAAGTATTGTGAATATAAATTGCCTACAAACGTAGGCTATGTTCTTTCAAATAAAATTCTGTGGCATCATGATTATCTTTACACCATTGGTTTACATATGTCACTTTATGGCCTGTACGTTTGCTTCGTTTCATTCACTGTCAATTAGGGATGCTCATTTCGGGTAATTTTCCTGACCGACAACCGGAACTCGTTAACCGATTATTAACCGTTAACTGATAAGATTATAAGATTCAATTGGCTTTAAATCAAAAATTAAATTGACGAGTGTCTGTAACCCGTTAAATATACAAAAAATATTTGTTTTAATGTCTAAACAGCATACAGAACAGATCAACAACAGCTGCCGGGTGCACCAGCTTTGCGTACAAGTTCACTCAGGTGCAAAGTCCACACTAAACGATACGATGAAACTAATTCGTTTCATAAAGCTGTGTCGATGTTTGGTTTCACTTTCATTTTCACACACGTAAAGTCCACACCAACCAAAATATTGTCGCAGAAAATTTGTCGCAGACATTTTCACTTTCTGTTTTCAATCAAGTAGCCTTGATGCAGTGTTTACAGAGTTGTCAAATTATAGAAACGATCTGGAACAAGGTTGTTGCTTACAGGAGGCCTATTGCAAATAAGGGCTATATTTCATTAACACAAAACAAAATGTTGATAACGCTTGCTATGCGTTATGTTACTAACTATACAATAACTGCCGAGCGCTCCCATTTCATTGAAATTACCATTACGGTCCTCTCCGAAAATAAAATTCTTGTTGTCAATCACTGTGTGTTGTTTTTAAGGAAACCTTATTTTGTCGGCTATAATGCATCAGGAGCATGATGAATTATAGCCGATAAAAGAATGCTTCCCAATACGATAGCGTTATACGTTTTTGTACATGAAAAAATGAAAGCGCAAGTTAATATCACAGTTACCATAAATGTTCAAGGCTTGTCATTTTAAATGAAGAACACGTTGCAGATGCAAAACAGACAGCCGGTATATTTCTCCCCACCTTTCAAAACGAAGCGTCAGGCTCTGGTTGCGTGTGTCAACGCACCAAGTGATTTACTTAATATAGGCTATATATACGTAAAAAATAAAAAATACTTCTTAACCGTTTAACTGATAGTATTAATCGGTCAAACGTTTTAGTTTCGGTTAACGGTTAAACGGTCAATATGAGCATCCCTACTGTCAGTGGTTCGCTCTTAGTAATGATGGCTGTGGCTGCAGTAAATAAAATGTTTGCGGTCAACGTTCAAAGTCATACATGTTTGGGCACCATAATACAGCTAAAAAAATGCATTAAAACATCTCGACACTGCTTTAACTTGCCAGAAAGTTCTAGAAAAACTGTGCCAAGATCGTTTCCCATCCCACATTATAAAATTGTGTTGCCAGTCTGCCCCCAGTGCAAGCACAAGCCTGCACCTAAACGGTACTGCCTATTTCTCTGACGCTCCATTGTTCCGACCTCTCAATAATCAGAAAAATTCCCTTTGGTCCCTCTGCTCCGACATCCCATTGTTCTGACCATATAGGCTTTTGTTGATCACCTCCCATTCAGGGTGGAAAATGAACACCCGCCAAATGAGAGTCATTTTTCACATTGGCAGGTAACTTTTCCTAATCTACCAGCCACTCTGGTGGGTGAATTGTCCAACGTATAATACGTTTTTTTTTATTGGGCTACTTTAAGCATTACTTCTTTCGGATTGGGAATAATGTGTTTGACAAAAATGCAGAAGCTTACTCATTAACAAAGATAGACGCACTACTGTCTGTGCATATTTTCGCAGAGCTAGTCTGTGAGAACTCCAGCCTTGAACTGCGGTAGCTACCATAAAAATAGTGCGGTATAGAAGAAAAACAAATCTAGTTAGTTCCCAGTATTAAGCCCAAGTTGGCTAAATTAAGTAATTGTAGAAAAGATCAAGGACGAAACATGTATAATTACAGATATGAGGAAGTTGATGTGATTATGTTACGATTTCAATTACTTTTCCGTTATCTGAAAAAGTAACGCACACATAAAGCATGGAATACTAAACGATCATTGGATGATTCTGCTGTCACTCAAATCACTAATTTAGTCCACGAATATGATTGGATTCGAATAAACGCCGCTCTCTTTTTACCAGAGACATCTACATGCGCAATGTCCAACTTCTCAAGTGTAACTTAGTTTATTAAAAACTGATTCTATTCCAAGTATCATACTTTGCCATAATATGGTAGGCTATCCTATTATATTTAATGTTGTATTATTTTTGGTTTCATTATTGAAGAAGCATCTAGCTATTTGCATCTTTGATGGGAGATAATTGGGGGTCAGATGGCTCAGTGGTTAGGGAGTCGGACTAGTAGTCGGAAGGTTGCTGGTTAGACTTCCTGCTGTGCCAAATGTTGTTTGCTCAATCCCAATATGCATGATACTACATACTAAAAGTACATACTATGCAGGTGGTGGTACAGTACGAAGTATTAAGTATTATAGTAAGCGAGTATGCTAGCATGGGGGAATACTAACGCGTCTTAACGTTGCAGATAAAATTAGACCACTTCCACAAGCGATGAAGCCCGCAAAGTTTGAACATTAAACATTTGGCACATCCTGTTCGCATTTTATTTAAACTTTATTTATAATTGGTACAATAACAAAAAACTCATGTAATGACATGTTTATTATTACCTAACTTTTGGATACTTACATTTAAACACTGCCAAAGGAGGACCGGCTTCGGGAAACCCCTCCTATTCTGTGTCGCAAAGGATTGTGGGCTATATCAGCCCAAAAAGCATGCAGGGTTGCATACTTCAAAAATCCCCCGGAAATAGTATACCATCCGGGGACTACTGACATACTATATTTGCGTACTATGGTTTGGGACCAACTAATCGTAGTCTAACATACTATAAAGCATTCATAATATGCGTATTGAGATGCAGCCATTGTGTCTTGGGCAAGGCACTTCACCCTAATTTGCTCCAAGAAAAATGCCCCTGTACTTAATGTAATTTGCTCTGGATAAGAGCGTCTGCTAAATTACTAAAATGTAAATCATTTAATGCATGGGATATTTTAATAGTAATCCAAGATTTATTTCCTAACAGATTATTAGAAAATGAATTTACAAATGTCAAATTAAATATTGTGGCATAGGTCAGGTCAGGTGTTACAACAGCAAAGGTTTACACCTCTCAAAGGTGAAACTGCCTATTGTTGGATGAGTGATCTAAAAGTAGCAGTAGGACATACAATTAGCATACAGATTAGCACAATTTGTCAATCATATGAAAATTATTAAAATCTCAGACTTGTCTTCACTAAATGTCCCTTTTATAATTTACCTATATTAATAAGACATGTATTCATGGATACTAAGACATGAATTTAATGTATTGAAGCAATAATGAAAATTTATTGTAGCACATTCTAGGGATTTAAATGTCATTTGATTGCCAAGATTAATTCCTTTCACTCTTGGACTGATAATTTTACTATTAGGCACAATTATTTATAATATTTCTTTAGGATTTTTGCCTTGTTTAACATGTCGGGAATCCTTAAGTTTCCTTTGTGAAACAGACAAGATGAGGCGTCTTCTCACCGATCAAGTTAGTTTCACATTGGTTATTGCAGCGATATGCCCCATTCCTCTTCATTATCATTGCCGGCTTATAAAAAAATATAAATACATATCCAACCCAAAACTAACTTTACCGTGTTAGACTTTGGACTTACATTTTTATTTCAGTTTTTCAAAGATAGTATAAACATTTAAATGTGTTAATAAGCTAGAGAACTGTAATTTCACTTGTTATTTTTGGTTCAGATTTTACTGGCTTCCTTTTTTCTTGATTCTGCCAAATTTCTTTAAATGAAAGTAGCTGGAATTTATGCAATTAACATGTTTTTTTACAAAGATTTCAAATTGTAACCCCCATCAGAATGAGGTTTGCAATTGTGTGCCCAAAGTAGGGATGGTCATGATTAATCAACGATCAATAATTGATCATTAAGAATTTTGTCGATCACGTTCAATTGTTATCAATTAAACTAATGCAGGTTGTGTTGCGTATACTTTTTTAAAGCAATTAAATTAATTTCACTGTGTGGCAGCAATTAAACTTTTACCACCCAAGGGCAAAGTCAGTTTCCTGCAAGTTTCCGTTTTGATTTCAAAAGTAATCATGACGAGGAATCAGGTTCCCCGGGCAGAGTATGTGAGCGGAGTGATATCTGCCCAGAAGCCTCTTGCTCAATATCGCTCAAGTAGGCTACCGCTCCAGTCGCGCTCACTTCACATGGTCAGGACATGCCCAGCCTAATGAGCCTCTACGTGTGTAGGTTACTTCCCTGGCTGATGAGTCTTTATGGAATATGAAAAGACAGGCTCTCTCACAAGCACGATATTGTATGCGTGCACATGTGAACAGAAAGGAATGAGGTGCGTACACTATCTACTGGTTAGATCGAGTTATAAACCGAGCAATTAAAACATTTAGTTAATTGTCCTTGTATTACATTATAGCCTGTTTTTGTTGTATGACCACATGGAATCTTTTAAGTTTGTTAACATTTCAATGTATCTTCATTTTATATATATATAGAAAATACATACAGTAGGCCTACATTTCTAAAATGAGATTGAACTGTCTTGTATTAACATTTGTATAGTACTCCTTAAAGATTTTTTTCTTAAAGTTTGTTTCTTCGTGTAGGCTACATGGTCACACTTTCATGTTTATTTAAACAACGTTAAAACACTTCAAGTGATCGACATACATGGTCACACATTGGGTGGGTTTTGTTAATATTGTAATTTGCAGTATTATTATTTTTCACGTGAGCGATGTGCGGGTTTGAGTGGAGCGGTTGAAAAAAGTGTGTAGCGCAACAACCGCTCAGTGTGCTAGAAGCGGGATTTCCAAACGCTCAACCACGCTCACATAGCTACTCTCTCCTCGGGCTGGCCTAGTTAGCGCGGAGATACCTGTGCATCCCAGCAACGTCGGTCCCCAAGGCCGGTGTTTAGGCGGCTGAACTGACAGTCACAAGTTTGCAGTCGCGTCTGACCCCAGATCATGTCAATGCTTATCTTAACAAAAATCAGCAGACTGGTGCAGAAGTTGCATGTGAGTTACTAGTTATTTTTATGAGGCTTTAAGTAGCCTAATTTATGTAGCCTAATTAATTGTTAGGTAATCTCTCTCACCCTCTTTCTCGACTCTGTGCCTTGGATAGATTTAAGTTACGTTTCGACAAAAACCTGCCAGATCTAGCTAATTAGGCTATTATTATGTTTTTGGTTAAGTTATTGTTGAACATGAATTTAATTTTTTCATTATTTTGGAACAAACAAGGGTCTCTGTTTAAGAACGCCGTCTCGTATCTTTAAGTTTAGGCTAACCGAACGTCCAGTTTAACTGCCACAAGTTGTTGTTCTTGTAATAAAGATCTCATCGAGGAAAAACACACTGTATTTTAATATTGTCATTGGATTTTTCATTTATAAAAAGTTAAATAAACAATGAATTTGAATATTAAAATTTTTATGATTAATCGATAGTCGATCGTTAATTCTCCCGACGATCGACAAAGAAAGTTTCATGAAATGCCCATCCCTAGCCCGAAGGCACGCTTTGATGACTCAGTCAGTGACGTAACAATATGCAAATTTTTTTAAATTCATACCTACATAATCACCATGACCAAAAGTACTTTTTTACATTGAATCTTGAAAAAATATAGACCTATCTTTGACCCTTAGACCTAACATACACCCTGTCCACGCTGAAGTGGTACTCATAAAAATGTAAAAAAAAGTGAGAACGTAGTAAAAATTGCTATCTTAATTAAATTAGAGCAGACTTCTTAGGGGCCACCTACACACACACTTACACCTACACATTTGTGCTTTTCAGCTGGATGTGTTGCAATACAAGCATTATTCTGGCTTGGGTTGGTTGCTCTTGGTCAATGTAGTGGCTCCACCAATAAATGAGAGTTTGAACTAAATCAGTGCTAATCTAAATCCAGCTCCTCTCCAGCTTTGCAATGCTTTTCATTAATTAGTATGAATTACAAAATAAATTGGTGTTCTTGGCTAATGGTGTAGCACAGCGTGGAGTGAGTTCAACGCTGTATTCCAGGGGTATGTTGATTACTGTTTTACACAGCTGTAGAATTTTAGCAGATGGGACCGTGTGCTGAGTTTGCTTCACCAACGTATGTGCATAGCTTGTGAATGTGCTGTATAGCCTATGATAATGTGTGTGTGTGTGTGTGTGTGTGTGTGTGTGTGTGTGTGTGTGTCACAGTTCACCCCAGGCCTGCCCTAGCACTCGGGAGTGTTGATATTGCTAACCCAGCCATGCCAGCTCCATCACACCTCTACATGCACACCCTGAGGTGACAGTAACACTTTGCACCTCGATGGTGTTATACAAAAAAACTGGCTCTATGACCAATTGAATGAAATCGATCTCTTGACATTTTTCCTCTTAAA
The DNA here is from genome assembly GCA_016801145.1 of Umbra pygmaea. Lineage (NCBI taxonomy): Eukaryota > Metazoa > Chordata > Actinopteri > Esociformes > Umbridae > Umbra > Umbra pygmaea. Next base: position 37,973 of record JACXGM010001387.1, read on the forward strand.
GAATCCATACAGTCCTGTACCGTTTACAGGTGTGCGTTTTCCTCCACTTCATGGTGAAATCTTAATCTTTCAGCAGAATTTTTTTATATGGATGTTTAATACACTGTAGGCAAATGCTGTCTTTGCTGCAGTTTAGGAAATGTGTATCCTGTTTCAGTTTAAATGGTTTAAGAAGCTATCATGAAATATTAATCTCATCAGGGACGCCAAAGAGTGGGTTTTAATCTAAGGCTCAACCCACCAAGGGCTGAAGCAACAATAGGATTCTGTGAAAGGCTTGCAGAAACAAATGCTTGGTTATATTTTTCCTTGAATCGTCCCTCCAATTGAATCTCCAGCTTGGTAATTATCTGCTTATTACCCAGGTATCGGAAAACTCAATTATTGCCAAACACGCTTCTCTTTGCGCTCAACTCCCCACACTGTTGCAGAATAATGTCAACCAATGTAATGAACATGATGCCTCTTGATGGCTGCTTGTCATAGATCTTTAATAGATCTTTGGATAGAGGACAGAAATGTTCAGTCTCAGCTAGAGCTGTGTAATTGTGAAGGTGTGAGCTCCACGTATTCGCTGCAGATCCAGGGTGTCTCACGCTGCTGCCGTGATTGTCTGTAGCCTGTTTGAGGTAACTGGCGTTTGCCTGAAGGGATTGTAAGCACCCTGTGTTTCTAATGCAGATCAAGGGCAGAGGATAAAGAACGGATTTCACTGACTGTTGCATGTGCCCTATGCTTGAGAGTAATGCTGATGTTTTAGAACCACCGCGTTTGAATGGTTTGTTCAGGGAGGACAAGCTCTTTTCATTGTTGTTCGGTCTGTTTTCTTTTCGCCTTAGATCCTGTTGTGGCAAGAGCAGAGTACTATGATTACGTCAACAGCATGAAATGGGCTTACAAAATGGTGTGCAGACCATTGTTTACATTTTCAGCGCATTCATATCTACAGGGGGTGGGCAATCTAGCGGAAACAGCACATGGAAGAGGACTCTTATTTTGAAATAACTTAATCATAATTACCGTACAAATGCAGCCACGGAGGTCACATTAGGTTGACTGCCAATTAAAAGTACATATGTGTCAGCTATAAAAGATGTCACAAGCTTCACAGAGCTTGAATTTATGGTATGGCTGCTGTTCAAAACCACTGGTCTCTAAGGACAACATATAAAAACGTAAACATTATTGTATGCAGCACAAAACCTGGACCCCTGAGCGGTGGAGAAAAGTACTTTGGTTAGATGAGGCATCTTTCACCGATTTTCCTTCATCCAGATGGGTTTACAAAAATCTGCTGCCAACTGTTAAACATGGTGGGGGATCCATAATGGAATGTGCATCCATTTTGTGGGTGTGAATCTGATTTTCATACCGAAAGCAACCAGCTACTGTGGCCAAGTGAGAACAATACAACATATGTATTATTATGTTTTTGGCATTTCACCAAAACTGAAGTTGCATAAACAAAGACACTCGTCGTATGCACATTTGATGGGTTTTCGTGACGCAAGTTTGAGACATCCAGCTTAACAGTACAGATGAAGGAAAGCTAGTTCAATATACAGGGTTTCCCCAAGAAAATGCGTTAAGGCGGCCGGGTGCAAAATAACTTTCGAAATGCGCAACGGTGATCGTGTTCACTGTGTATGGCTGCGCACTTCACATAGCGCAATGACATTAACATACCGGCAGATGGCGCTGGTCGGACACACATCTCGTCGGCGCATTCACTTTTTTGGGAATGCTCAGTTTTGTCTGGTCATCCGCCTTAATAACAAAGTGGTGCTGGAAACCCTGATTATAATTATAATTTATAATTAAACTATGACAATAAAATTTGTTTTGGTTAAAATTAACAAATAATCGTGATAATTAATTGTGATCTCAATATTAATTAAAATAATCATGATTATCATTGAGGCCATCATCGTGCAGCCCTATTATATAGGTGACCTTAGTTTATTTGTTATTATCAACAATATATAGGCTTTGTTGTGATTTGAACTGGGAACCTCTTGTTTATATGACAGTGACTTCTCCATTAGGCTATGTGGCCTCTAGACAAGCTGTAGAAAAGATCAGAATTAGTTTGTGTACCACGGAGTACAAATGTGTTCGTTTATTTACTTACAATGCAGATAATGTTTTTAAACCCAATTTTTGGTGAGCTTTTCAAAACATGATACAATAGTATCTAAAAAATGTGTTAGCTTATTACTATATTAATACAGACATCTAAACGTTGTGATCAGATCACGTGACTGGCTGCGTTTTCAGAGTATTGTGGTCTAGCGCCACTATCTGTCCGTAATAGTCCATTACATGTTCACTTAATGTATCGTGTTTTCATGTGTTAGGATTGCCTCAAAATTAGATGAGACATCTGTATGATAGACAATCGTGAAGTACTGTTTTACTAGGGGTCTATGTCTTAGTTTTAGCAAGTCATATTATTCAGTTAGGCTGCTATTTGAAATGTCTGTTTAATTTAAATGGCATTGGCCACATTAGTAATCTAGAACATAGTAATTCAACTGCAGTACATTGGCTGCCCTATTGAAGCAACTCACTGACGCTACAACTGGGCACAACTCGTTTGTAGTACGTGTGCGTCACTCACCTATGGTAATTACACGTCTTTTTTAGCGCAATGTTTTTCTTTTTCCCGTCTGTTGTCATCTACAGAAGATGACTTACTAGCCACAGCTAGCTGAGTTTAGCTATCAGGTGTAAAATCTAGTCTGTCTCAGAAGTGTCTTCACTTTGAAATTAGCAGCATCACTTCTATCCATGACCGGATTGATTGGCACGAGTACAGTCCGCGCTTTGTTCCTCACGAATGCAGGCACAACAAGCTCAATTAAGAACATCATCATAATGACAGATTATCCAAGTGACAGGTAAATGTAATTTGTGTGTCAAACATAATGTTAACGTGTTAATGTTTCAAGGCTGCCTTGCACACTACCTTATTTTGATGCATATCTGACTCAAATCCAAAGTACTGCCACACAGTGTTGCTTTTTCTTGGGACTAAAATCCAACTCAGCGGATGCCGTCTTTCCGCAGCATGAATGTAAGGTTTTTCTTGGCGTTCACAATTCTTATTGGTTTTGGGTATACAGAGTCACCTTGGCCACTTCTGATTGGTGAGCATGACTTTATTACAAGGAGGACTGCATGAATTTGTAAAAACATTGACACGACAGTTACCCTGGGCCAGACACGCAAAATCTGGAGCCTTTGCAATTTGTTAGTCGCATCGTCTCAAACAGTATTTCTATATTTTGTTCTACTTCATGTAGAACCAGCAATTTGTGATCCTAATCACACAATAGCCTTTTTTCTTTTCATTATTGCCTTGATATTTTTGTTCTTTTCAGTTATTAATAGCATATTTCTACAAGGATTTGGTTTATTCAGACTCGTGTTCTACAGAGAAAATTATATAAATTTTACATCTAGAGCTTTGTTATGTTAACTTAGTCGGTTCCCCTAAATAAGGATCATTACTTGATCACACAAGAAACGGCTCCCTTTTTTTAATATTGTGTGAAAGTGCCAAATACTGTATGTTTGGATTTGTCCTCGCCTGCCAGGTTGTTTGCGTAAATAGTGCAGGTTAATTATTCCTTGATAATGTAATTCAACAACAAATGCCAATGTTTTTAAATTAAACGGATTCTACTTGAAAACATTGTGCATTATCCCTGTGAAGGCTCAAGTAAATCCAAATGTTATTCAAATTTGGGCAAGTAATCAAGCACTAAATTAGCTGGAAATCTTAAGCCTTAATGTGTATATCATATTTATCGTTATCAAATGGTATGAGATGTTATTTTTTGCTATATCGCCCATCCCTAGTGTCAAGTACATTTCTACCACCTCCATCCCTCAAAGTACTGGAGGACTTTCTTAAATGAACACAGTTCAGGACAGTATGACAGCATTTGAAGAAGGATTGGAGCTGTTCTGAAGACAAGTTGACCCTACTATTTAGGCTGTAAGTGTTCGTTGTCACAGCCTTTATGGATGTTCTTCAGAGTTTGACCAAGCATATGTTGATCCTTATTACCTTAATGAATAGTAGTCCTCCTGTCGTCTAGTAACGGTCTTTGTAGAAATATATTGCTTGCACTTATCATTTATTAGTTACAATAACCCGCTACATTTCCTAATTTTTGCTTCCAGTTGATCTTGAATATTAACGTAATACTACACAGCAGAGAAGTCAATGTGTTGTGCATATATGACAAAATGCCGAATAATCTTTTGTGTGTATAAAACTTTTTTTTGCATTCTGACTCCTGCATTGACTACTGCTGTCAATTAGTCTACAAACAGTGTGTTACACTGAGACTGTAGCATTCTCAGCTTTTCTTATCTCTCTGTAAATCTTTATACAGTTTGCCTGTAAGGCATATGCTATAGCCCAACATACCCCCACCTTTTCCTCACTCGCACCCTTACACAACCTCCCACACACACTTGGGTGGGGTGTGATTTCTTTTGGGGGGGAGGGTTGGTTATTGAAGGATGAAGGGGTGGGTAAGGTAGGTAAACCTCCCACGGCTCCTTGACGCCCCCAGCTCTGCCTGTATCGCTAATGAAGAGCTCAATTTAGCCAGTGACGTGCCGCCAGTTCAGCCGAGCCACCTGAGTGGCTGAGGCCGGCTATGACGTCACAGAGCCCAGCCGTTGATTTGGCGCCGTCTCTGAGGCTTCAGCGTGAGAGTCTCAACCCAACCATGGGCTCTGGCACTTAGGTAGCTCGGTGCTGCAGAGCAGACAGAGAGCGACACAGAGACAGAGGGTAGGAAAAGAGGAAGGAGGAGGCTGTCTCGGGGACCTTTCTTCGAGCGGCAACTTTCACAGCCAATGCAGCCTCTGGTACTATGGAAACTAAACCCCTGACCAATGGAAATAACGGAGGCTACAATGTGGCAGGTGAGTGTTCCTTGCCGTGCACACTCCCATCCAGATCGATGTTCAATTAGTGAGCACTCTGTACGTGGTTCTGGTGTTAACTTCTTTTCCTGTACACAAAGTAGCAAAACAACAAAACCGTTTCTGTAAATGGGGCTGTAGTGTTCCTTGATTTGCAGCACAAGAGTGTAGTTTGCCTGCCACATACTGCTGATGTTCTAGAAGTTTACAAGTTTAGTGTTTGCAAAGGAGGGAATGAGTTTGCACCCCTGCTTCCTTCAGCTTTTCGGATCCGTAAACTTGCTCTTTAAAAACGGGATTGTCTGCAATGCTGCCGTGTGCTTTCTTCTCCAAAGAGCTTGTGTATTTTAGTTAGAGGGTGGGCGAACAGGGGTGCGGTACGCTTGATTCCCTGCTGAGATCTTTTCATGTGTCCTGAATAGCAGCACGACACCCGGACACAAGCTGCTCTCTCTCTCTCTCTCTAGCTCTCTAAATCATTCCCCGCTAAGCCATGCTCAGACTGGCAGGATATCGCACGTAACAGTAACACAGGTTCCCCCTCTCTCCTGCTAAGGGAACTCAAGCTGTGAACCCATCGGCCACAGGAATTTCAGGCGGGCATTGACAATTTGTGACATGGTGGCTTTGTTTTTTATTTTGCTCCTGAAAGGTTGCCAGGTCTAATGGGGCGCGGAGTCGGCAGATCTTTTTCCCACTCTGAGTAGTACGCTGTGGTAGGACTGAGCTTCTTAATGTTCTTTCATATTTGTTCCAGTTAAGTGCCCGACATGTTCACATGCCCTTTAAGAAGTGTTGTCGTTAGCTGTTTTCCTCTTGTGTTTCTGTCAGCATTGTGGTTCTTGTTTCCAGTTACCTTTTATTTGCTCAATCGCCTAGCTGGTGAATTGCTTATTATCTCTGGCTGCCGTAGATCATTCTGTGGCATTACGAGCTTGGGTTTATAGTTCCCCGGTAATTGCAACTATTCCATTTCCCTGTATAATACCTTAGGGGGCCATTAGCTAATTATTTCTTTACTAAGAATGCGCAAACTGTCATAATTGGTAGTGTGGGGCCACTTGTATTTCGTTTCCCGGAATACTTTGCATCTCATTTTTGTTAAATGGAGTCATCAGAGTATTGGTAAGGTGGTTTAAGTACGCGATGGGAATGAAGTCCGACGGTCTGCTGAAGGCGCACCCCACACCAACCGGCTAATCTGCATTTATTGGCCATCAGCCGTCCTCACTCTATCCCCCACAGTCCTCCTCTCACATTTTGATGTCTATTAATCATACATCTAATGAAGGGGGCCACATAAATTATTCTAATTTGGTGCCTACCCAAATGTCACTTGCCATCAGTGAGATTTAGCTCCCTTCACAGTCCCAGTTGGTTGAGGGGGGGTGTAATGAATAACATAACGAGACCCAGCGCTACTGCAAGCCATGATGCCCGAGAGATGCGCTCCATTGGTGGCGTTTACCATTACCCAGAAACCCCGGCATAATTGCATTAAGATTCAGGGGAAAAGGCAGGGGAATATCTGGCTCATAAAGGCAATTAAGCTGTGTAATTGCTATATGGACGTAGCCGGGGAGGGAGCTCAGCCTGATTCTGCGCTCAGCCCTCCACAGGAAGTCCTCGTTAGCTGAGCGGCGAGCTGCTTGTCGTGTTGAGTGGCTGCTGCTGCTGTCGTCCAGGTAAGGGTAAAACTGCGCCAGACAGGCTTTTGATCCGTCGTTCTGTTCCAGGTTTCGTTCTTTCTCTTTGGTAATTGAAAGAAAGCCAGAGAGAGTCCTCTGTCTGCAGCCCTCTCCTAGTCAACCCATCTCACCTGGTGCCTGAGCCGTAATGGCTCAGCCGGTTCATACTATATCTTCTTTGGCAGAGTTGCGGGTATGGTAATTGCTACTGAAGTCATTAGTGTAGCTCGATGTACTGTGAATTCTCACATCTCATTTCAATAGCCGTTGGCATGGACACATACAGACTTCTACATTCCTGCATTTAATCAAAACGTTTGGGCGGCCGGAGAGACCATTTGTTTTTCATCTTGGCTTTGTGTTTAAGCAGATGGAAACGGACAGCGCCGGCAGGGTCTGAGAGTTGAACTTCCCCCTCGGGGCATTTTGGTATCCTGGTTTAGAGAGCTCCCTGTGGCTGGAGGTGGACCGTCTCCCTGTCCAGCCCTCTTACTGTTGAATGCAGAGGAATCTGGAAGTGTGAAAGGAACAGTGTGCAGTCTGGGCACAATTCCACACGGCAGCCAGGGAATTATACATCTCAGACGGGAGCGGTGGTTGCAAACATGAGACCGTTAATTCGGCCACGAAAAGCGTGATAGAAGGCATCAGAGTTCTCTTATTTGTATTCTGTTAAGAAGCCAGCCATCTGTCAATCATCCATAAATATAATTGATTACAGTGTGTGTGTGTGTGTGTGTCTGTGTGTGTGGTAATAATAAAGGGAATCTCTCCAGGTCTGAAACATAAAGATTGAAAACAAAATATTTAAGTTCCCATTTCCCTATTTTCATATTTCAATATCACATTGGTTTATAATTTCTTGGAATAAAAACAGATATTTTATTTGGAAGCAAAAAAAATGTTAAGTTAACATTTAAGAGTAACTATTTCTTTGTGGAGGAAGATTCATCATTTGCATATGAAGTAAATGCTGTTTTACCTAGTTGATATTCTGGAAAATGTAATTCTGAGTTGGTTGATGTGATTGGACATTCATATAGGTGTTTTATGGTGTCAGTTTGCAGAATGAAATTTTCTGGCTGGCCCTGCTCTCCATGTTTTAGAATTAGCTTACTCTTTGTCTGAGAAAAATCCCTTTATGAATCACAAATGGAACTCTATTTCCATATAGTGCACTCCATTTGAACCCAGGCTCTGTCAAATGTAGTCAACCATATAGAAGTAGTGTCATTTGAGACTCAGCCCTTCCTCTCGTTTTTGTAAACGGCAGTGACACAACACGGCAGCAAGGAAGCAGCCAGCAGATTATTTATCCACTATATAAAAAATCAATACTTTCTCCATGCTAAGCTGTCACACACAAATATCTAATTTGTATCTCCAAAGAACCATTCGCTGACTGGCTGGCCCGTAAGACGAAGAGAGATGGAGGCACATGCAACCCATTACCTGCACCTCACAAAGGTGTCACTTCCACTCTTAGATTCCCCCCGGTCTTCGGTCAGCTCCAGCTGTTTGAGCAGCTTGGTGTAAAAGACCCAACCACTGGACCGCACCTCCCAGTCAACTGGGACGTGAAGAGACTACATTTTCTTGTCTCTGACTGCTCGGCTACAACACACAGCCAATTAGTTCTAAATGTGGACACGGATCCTCGTCGCCTGCTCTGTTCACGCCGCCCGCAGCTGCTCATGCTCCAGCCAAACCGCAGCGGTACTTCTGCATCTTTGTCCTTTCGTTGAAGAAGGGAACTGGGGGAGAAGAGACATCCCTTTGGGGAGAAAAGCGATCACTCTGTGAACGGCAGCCTCTGCTGCTTGTCTGTCTGAAGGGGAATTAAAAATGTCTGTCTGTCAAATGCAAATGCATTTGTGTTAACCAAGTCACCTTGTGAGAAACACGGGCATCTGCCCTAGGCATTATGCACTTATAAACGGGTAGGAGAAACTTGAACCTCAAGCACACGATGCTTAGGCACTGAATATTCAACTGGTAGTTACAGTTGAAAATAGCTATGTCCCTGAACGCTTGTGCGACTACAAGGACCAGGGTCGGGGCCTCCTGTTGCTAAGTGTTTCCATGGCACTGTGCTGCTTCAGTCAGGCTGTGTGTTACTTGTGCTCACACGGCACTCTGCTCCCAGTACCCAGCCACGCTCGCCTCCTATCCCCTGGAGAGCCTCCATCTGGCCACTAGAGCTAGGGCGTGGGAGGGAAAAGGTCGGCAGTGCGTGGGCGTCCGCGCTCGCCCCGGTGCCCCGTGTGCCACGGAAGGTGAAGAGACCCGGGGGTGTTGGCGGCGGTGATTGTGGTTGGCGAGCTGTTGATCTCTTCAACTGCTCTTCCGTAGTCGCATTAATACCGTAATTGTCCTTGAGTGGGTCTGGGGAAAAGATGCAGGAAAATATGCAGAGTGTCTCTTCTTGCAGCTCTGAGACTGCTGGTCCCCATGACCCCCGCAGTGCAGCTAGTTGAGATGTGAGGGGTATGGAAAGTTTTGGCAGACTGTCACTCCCACACCCCCTGCAGCACAAGGCAGACAGCAGGAAGCCTGGGGAACGAGAGCCAGCGAAGGAACGCTGACATATGTCTGTTTGTGTTGACAGTTTGGGTATGTGTGGAATGAAAGTCAGTGTGCCCATTTTTTTTGTGCTTCACTGCTGGTTTGTCTGAGTGTGTGCGTGTGGGGGGGGGTTAGATGCACACATTCCCTCTTTACTGATAATTCCCCACTAGCCTGGGGCTCCAAAGACCTCATGAGTCCCAATCAGGAGAGGCCATCAGAGGCTTGAATAATGCAGCAACACGCGCCACATCCATTAGCCTGATAAATGCGCTACATTGTCAGAGTCTGGAATTCAGCTTACCTGCGCCCTTACGTTCTCAACACATGCTGATAATCTTGGGCCTCCAGCGACAACGAGGCTTGTTGTTAACAACTGTCTGGTACACGGTGTCACCACGGCTCAGGCACTAACACGTTTTCGGTAATAGGAGTTTGAAAAATTGAAGGTTGCACAGTTTGTGTTGCGAACCAGACTGAGTCTAAAGCAGGTCAGAGAACTTTTCTGGGGGGGTCTGCGTTACGTAGTGGGCATCATGTCAGTCAGTGGTTCGAACCTGACCATGGGTTCTCTGGCTTTCTCCAGACCTTGAGGTGGGGCAAATTGGCATAGCATTGTCCGGGATTTGAGCTAGATGAGCCAAATCATCTACCTTGCCACGTCGCTCTCCAGCAACTCCTTGTGTCCAGATCGGGTGCCTGTAAATTCAATCACAGAAGTGTAGTTTGTGAACATAATAATCCCGTACATGACTAAAGGCTTCCGTGTTGGATGAGCAGTGCGAAAAGAATCTGCGGCTCTCATCTGTCCAAGAAGTTGAAAAGCTGCCGTCAAGGTAGGGTAGATAAAGCAGAAATTGGGAAGGGAGGAAAATTGGGCGGGGTAACTGTTCTGTAACTCTCACTGAAGACAAGGCACTGCCTGGCTGCCACTCAGAGCTCAGTAGGCCATGGAGGTGAGGTGGAGTCTTTGCTAACCCGCTTACATAGAAGGCTGGACATCCACTTGACCTTCTGGCCCACTGCTCTGAATGTGGCTTCTTTGCCTTTGAGGGGCTGGCTGACTGCCACAGAGCATGGCTGTCTCTTTGTTTCGCTCTTTCTCACATGCACACGGACACATGCGCGCGCACACACGTGTACATACAGCGCTTCTTAACCCAGAAAACAGCAGTGCTTATCAGGTTTAGGTCATGGAGGAGTAGGAAGGAGGAATCATGTTTTCTCCTGCCTACAGGCTGGCCTAGACCAAAGAACAGTTGATTTTATAAAACGTTTCCTTTTCTCAGGAAGATATTTTCCAATCGGTCAGCCAAGTGGAGAACATTTCACAGTGGCTGTTGTAGTATCATTTCATGCACCATTCACTGCATTGCCACACAATTTAGCTGATCTGTTCTACGGCAGTTGTAAAGATGAGATTTCATGGGTGATCATAAAGGTTTCTTGTCTCTCTCTCTCGTCTCTCCAGGTCACTGAGGGGCATGACAGCCTTGTCGGAGGCCAGCGCCGTTGCTCGCCAGACCCAGCGCTGGTGACAGGGACATGGGCCTCTTCCTCAGGGCTTCCACCACGACCCAGCTCAGCACAAGCCAGAGCCTCAGCCACCCCCTGGTCCAGCAGCACCCAGACATCCAGGTCAGCGGCGCCCAGAGGGACTCTGCCCCAGTGGGCCTCACCGTGCCCCTGCAGGGCCAGCATCCAGCGCCGCAGCTCGTAAGTACTTCCACCGTGGACCCTAGCCACAGGCAGACCTGTGCGTGCGTGTATGAACACCAAAGATACCTCTCACGTCACACTGTTACAGTCAGCCCCCGTCTCAGGGCAAAGCTTCCCAAAGGCAGTGTAGATGACAGGCTGGATAGACGCCGTCGACCAGGCGGTGCCGGCGACAGTCTTGGGAGAGAATAGAAAATAGGATGCCGGCGGTGCGGTGACAGGTTGCCAGATAACACGGTGAGATGGCTTCTTCTGTTTTTCATGATAAGGAGAAACCAGGTCCCCGGAGGCCTTCTCGCTTCACTCATCCCACGGCATCCGCAGGCCCACATATGGGAGTGTCACCCGCGCTGTCTCCGCGGTGCCAGGCAGAACAGCCGCAGATCGCGGTACCATCTGGTCCGCGCTGACGCCCACGCTGGCAGCAGACACCCTGACAGGCAGGCCCGGGGCTGGGGACGAGAGCCTCTCACACACTGATGTGTTAATGGATAAGCTTTAGGAGCCACTGGTTCTCATTAGCACTCCTTAGCTGGTCGGGCCCCACAGGGTCCCAGGTGCTGCTCAGCCTCACGTGCTCTCATCAATTTCGGGCATGTGGGGGCAGAGGACTGTAGGGATGCACAGGGGTTAAGGGTTTACAATGATTCATTATTGCACTGTTGGGTTTAATATTATGCGATTTGTCATTTGGGAGATGTCATTGATCTGTTGGGAGGCTGACCAGGGGAAGCGCGTTGCTGTTGACTTTCCTCTCCAGATATGGAGCTCTTGATAGGCGAAACCTATAACGATGGTGTCTGATTCTGTCACTGTGAAGGAGACTAGCGACACTATGAGAGGCGTGGAGACTGAGGCGAAGGACAACCATCGCAACGCCAGTGCCACGCCCACACCAGCGGGGGGAGAGGAGCCTAGCCGGGCTGACGCGGACGGCAGGGAGAATGAGCCGGACGAGTATCAGGCCCAAACGACTCTGACCCAGCCACCCAGGACGGAGGAGGGCAGCTGCCAGGAACAGAACCGCACTCAGGTAGGGCGTCATCACAGCATTCTCCCACTGCCTGTAAGCTTTACTGCCTCGCCCCTGTCCGACATCCACCCCCATCTCCTCTAGCCTGTCAGCTGAATGGGGTTGGATTACCAGGGGACCGCGCTGGAGGTATATGCAGGTAGAAACGAGGGGGGGGGTGTTGCTACGCTTTGTAATGGTGAGCAGAGCGGGGAGAAATGATTGCTTTCCGATACAGCCCGGGCTGCCGGGGCCCTGGGGGGAGACTCTAGCAAAGCACAACCAATCAATTGTCAGATAATTGAGTTATGAGAACCTCCAGAAGCGGTGTACCTCAAAACCACTACTCAAGTTATTATACGCTTGAAGGTTAACGCTGTGGAGGTTTTGTATGGTGGGCAGCCCACCCACCCCCACCCCCACAGCAGGCAGCGTGTGAGTGAGGGAGCTGCAAGTCCCCCTTGATGCTGTGACATTTCCCGCATTCTATCCCCTTTTCAGAAGCCTTGCCCCTGCTGATGTCGGCTCTTTTCCACATCTCCGCAGCGGTAGTCTGCTCCTTCTGTGAAGGTGCTGTTAGGGGACCAGACAGGTGTGAGGGCTGTAAGGGGGAACGGGGAGGCCAGATGCCGAGATAGAGCCAGGCAAGAGAGGAGAAGCAGATCGTCTCAATCTCAAATCCCGAGTCATCCCTAAATGTGTCCCGTCCCGCGTCACCCCTAGGGGGTCGGGCAGCAGAGTGAATGTCGTTGGCGCCATCTGTCTCCTCCACTTTGCAGATCGAGGCTCTTGACTGCACACAAGGTGTTTCAGACCAGTGCAAAGTGAATGGTCACACGACCATTCACGTCACAGCCCTCTGAGTCTACATTAAATGAGTCGAGGAGGCAGAACGCTCTCTTTCCTCTGCTTTGCCTTTTATTTTTAGTTTGGCTTAAGAAACTAGGTAATATCTGTCATACTTTCAAGCTAAAGGTTGCATCCTGAACCATTTAATTCACGATACAGAGACACATAAAGCATTGGTTTTTGTAGTAATATATTAAATGGTTTTAAAGTCAGATTTTTTTTGAATTATTTAGATTACCATTTCACTCAGTCCTCAGTGTGTTTTATTAGAATCATCCCATGGTCTTAAAATGTGATAGCCCCTGTCTCATGTCAGCCATTTTGTCTCAAAGCCCACTGTACAGCGGTATACAATATAGTAGCCCCTATCATGTCAGCCATTTTGTCTCAATGCCCACTGTACAGCGGTAAACAATGTAGTAGCCCCTGTCATGTCAGCCAATTAGTCTCAATGCCCACCATACAGCGGTATATAATATAGTAGCCCCTGTCTCATGTCAGCCATTTTGTCTCAATGCCCACCGTACAGCGGCTTACTTTGGAACAGGCAGGAAGAAGGCCAAAGGTACAGTGGCAAGAGGCATGTCTGTAACAGTGTTTGCTTGATTGACTCAATCATCCAAAAATTTCAAGTTAACTGTTCTCCCCCTTTATACACTGCCTGCATTTTATCATTTGTGACTTTGAAAGAAGTATTTTGTATGTGTGACACTTTTTTTTATTATCCTGCCTTCATTTTTCAGTTTTGCCAAATAAAAATGTGAATGCATCAGACTGGATTATTGATGTAACAAGTGATCAGTTAACAGTAAATGTAAGCTACATGACAGTGCATGGTTTAGTTTTCAACCTAACCAGGGTAGCCATGCCTGAGTGTGCTGTTCTTGCACGAGAGTTCTGGCCTTTTCATTTTCCTTCTGATAACACCCCCCCCTCCCCTGTGTTTTTGGTGTGTTAAAACTTCCTGTAGTCTTTGTCTCATCCTGACTCTCTTCTTAACCCCCAACCACTCCCCAGTCTAACTCAAAGTTAAAGTTAGTTCGGAGCCTGGCTGTTTGTGAAGAGTCCTCTCCTCCCCCTTTTACCACTATCCTGCCTCCAGAACACAAGGTAAACCTACCTTCCCATGACTGTACACACCGTCCTCCATGAAACATCTGCTTTGGTCTAACAGTCATACCACCGCATATTTATACCACACACGTTTATCTCCCCAACTAAAAGAAAGAGAAAGGGGTTCAGAAGACTTCTGTGGTTGGTTGCCATTTCACTCTACTAATGTTTAGCCTCAAGTCAAACTGTTCCTACCAAAGCCTTATTTTTTTTAAGAGATTAATTTCAATGTTGTTTTTCATGACTTGAAGCCCCGACCAAGATTGTTTATTACAGTGTGTATAGAATGCAATATTTTGAAATGCTTTTGTTCAACACCAATTTAGAAATTTTATTAATTAAACAAGGTCATACAAGAATAAGTGTAAAAAACAATAAGTTGTTATAGGGTGGCCTAGTGGCTAGGGTGTCTGGCTGCGGTCCAGAGGTTCTCTGGATCTAATGCCATGAATGCCAAGTATGAAAGCCTTGTAATTCTCTCTGTGACCCTAATTAACCCTAACTGCCCCACCTGCCTCCCCAGGCCCCCTATGTTTGTTGCTGTAAATGACAATTGGTTTTAAACTTGATTGATACGGGTAAATTAATAAAAAATGTATCCTGGAAGGGGTTAAAATCCATCCAATTGATTGAAGCCAAGCTTATATTGAACATGTTTGTTTTGTTGAATCTTAAACCAACTTTCTTTCATTCAGCTCATACTAGAAGGAAATGCTCTGCGTCTTTTTGTTCAGTTTGCTTGACTGTAGACCCAATCAGAAGCAGCATGGATTCTCTCCAACTGTGTGGGTGAATTAAAGAAAGGCTTGTAAAAATATCTTTCACCTCATGAAAGAAAAAGCCTGCCATGGTTTCACACCAAGATGACTTCAGTCAGTTTTATGCCCTTGAACTAGTAAATGAATGACATTTCTTTCCCCGGGAGTCAGTTCTTCCATTCGATCGCCCTATTCACCAGGCTTTCCTTCGCTCCATCTCGGCCGCCTTTACCAAAGAGCTGTTTGCCAGCTGCAACTCTCCCAGGCTACTTTTCACAGGGCTGAAAAAAGAATTCAGGATTCATCCAATGTAAACATTGCAGCTTTCCTTCCCCCTTTAAAGGATAAAAACAATACTTGGTGTCCCATGGCATCATGTTGTGTGCTTGTTTTACTTTGTTCTGCTTTGTATTGACTCTGAAAATCTAAATAGATGCCTTTCTTTGGGAAGAGCAGGAGATAAACCCGGCTTAGTTACTAGCTACTCTGTTAGGATGGATATCAATGCATTAAACAGGCAACCGTTTAAACATGTGCTTTCCCCACTAGCTACATTCTCTCTAAACTTAGGAAGGTCAGAGTCATTGTCCTGACAGCTACAATTTAAGAAAATCAGCTCATCACTTGTTTTGTTTTTGCAGGATGACCTTGAGCTCCAGCTGTCCCAGTCGTTTGACAAAGACGAGGTGCCGGCCATTAAGAATGAGGAGCACAAAGGAATGGAAAAGCTGCTGGAGAAGAATGAGAGGATGGCAAGGAAGATGCTGTCCAGAGGTGGGTTGTAGTCAGCAACTGTAGAAATGTGTGTTCACACTTGCCAAAGGTAGAGGCGCAGGAGACAAATGGAATAAGTCTAAGAGAGGGGAAAACTCTGCACACTCTAGATCAATGCAAAATAAATGAAGCTTTCGGTTGGCTGACCATCGTCAGAATGTAGTCAGCAACCATGAGGAGCTTATTCAGGACATAATTTGCATGTTTAAGTAGATTTTTTTCCAAATTAAAGAGTTTGCAAAGTATCTTCCAATATACCAACAGGATAACGTATTACTTAACATTTGGTAAATTGTTCTCCCTCCAGATTCTAGTCAGGAATACACAGACTCGACCGGGATTGATCTCCATGAGTTCCTAGTAAACACGCTGAAAAACAACCCCAGGTGTGTAGCCATGCCAGGCTTTCAAAAACCTTTTGTCTGCTCCCACAAGCCCAGCTGTTGTTGCCTTTCACTAGTGATTAAGCTGAGGCTCATTCTCTTAAAATGTCACCTTTGAACACTTGCCATCTTCATCTGTCAGTTGCTAATTGCAGTTTCTGTCATCCCCTGAGGTAATGAGATGTGCGCTAGATTAGAGCAGACACCAAACTGATTTTGTGCATCTTCAATATGTTGACAGGGACAGAATGATGCTGCTGAAGTTGGAACAGGACATTCTTGACTTTATCAGTAATAACGAGTAAGTAGTTAAGTCGCTTGTTCAGTGTGGTGCATTTCCACCGAATTACAATTTGCCTCTTGATTTGTAGTGGATGTGGAGGTTTATTAAGCCTGGTCATTTTATTAAGCCCCATGCATAATGTTGTATGATGTCTCTCTGCCTGGGTAGAAATAATGAGATTTGACTCCAGGCTACGTGAGACCATTTCGCCCAAAGAATTGTTTCTAATTTGCCTGTAGTCCCTTTTTGAATTTTTGATTTGGTTGCCTATTCTTTGCCACTCTCCACCTTTTAATTTACCCCTCCTCCCTATTTTTGTTCACTTTTTCATCTGCAGAAGCCAGAAGAGAAAGTTCCCTCCAATGTCCTCGTACCACAGAATGCTGCTGCACCGCGTCGCCGCCTACTTCGGCTTAGACCACAACGTCGACCAAACCGGGAAATCTGTAATCATCAACAAAACTAGCAATACAAGAATGTGAGTAATCCTGCACACTTCTCCATGTCTGCCACAACCAAGAATTCAATTTCGTAGCCCTTCTCTAATTCAAACGGCTTATGCTGCAAAAATTACTCTATCTTTGCCGAAGCAAAACACATTTTCCTTTGCGGCCCCCGAAATGAGTTTTCGAGGAAACTTAATTATCTGCTTTTTCAAAATTGCAGTCGAGCAAGGTAGGGAGGAAAGCGACAGTGTTATGAGATGCAGGGAAGCTGGTGTAAACATCTCAGGTTTCGATGAAAGAAACCCTTGCACAACTCTCACCCCTCCTCCCCCTCCTCTCTCCCCCTCTGTAGACCTGATCAGAAGTTTTCAGAACACATCAAAGACGACAAAACTGACGACTTCCAAAAGCGCTATATTCTCAAAAGGGACAACTCGGGCTCAGACAAAGACGACAACTTGGTAAGAGAATGGTTTGATGTGATCCTCCAGAGCTGTTCTAGACCTCACTATTATAATGGGCTTGTAACACAGAAAGATAATTAGCTCTTCAGTGTTAATACAGATTCTGAAGGGCTAGATTTTATCTTTCTAAAAAGACAAACACTGAATTTTCACTTAGTCCACAAATGTGTAGACAAAGGCCAAATGGTAATAATAGCAGAGGGTTTAGAGAAGTAGAGCTCAACTGGGATAATCTCATGGATTTTTTTTGTTTATCCAGTCTCCCGCAACTCATTTAAAATATAGGGTAAAGCAAATTTGGGTTGTGCCACCAGTCAAGAAGCAATGGTTTAGAATTGAGTAGGTTGTTACTTACCCGTTTAGTGTCACCAGACCATATGTAGAAGAAGATGCTGAAGCAGTGTGTTCATGTGTGTAGATGTTAGTGCTGAAGCAGTGTGTTTGTGTAGCTGTTAGTGCTGAAGCAGTGTGTGTGTAGTAGTAGTAGTAGTAGTAGTAGTAGTAGTAGTAGTAGTAGTAGTAGTAGTAGTAGTAGTAGTAGTAGTAGTAGTAGTAGTAGTAGTAGTAGTAGTAGTAGTAGTAGTAGTAGTAGTAGTAGTAGTAGTAGTAGTAGTAGTAGTAGTAGTAGTAGTAGTAGTAGTAGTAGTAGTAGTAGTAGTAGTAGTAGTAGTAG
>JACXGM010001388.1:0-55675 GCA_016801145.1 Umbra pygmaea
CAGATCTAATTGGTAGCGCTCCACCTCCCGCACCAGTTCCGGCTCCTTCCCCCCCAGAGAGGTGACGTTCCACGTCCCCAGAGCCAGCCTCTGCCGCCCAGGTCTGGTCGGTCGAGGCCCCTGACCTTCACTACCACCCATTTGGCAGCGCACCCGACCCCAGCGGTTCCTCCCACAGGTGGTGGGCCCATGGGATGTTTTCGGCTAAGTCGGTTCACAATAAATAGTTGGAACTTGCAATTGAAATTTGAAATTGAATCTCATGGCCACTGTACCTATGTTTTTGCCACAAAGATGATATTTTTTCTGTGTAAAGTTTTCTTATTGTACACTGTTTCCTGCACAGGTGTATGCGGGCAAGCAGATAGTGATGGAGAAAGACGAGGTGGATGTCATAAAGAAGTTTTCTGACCCAGGTCTGGAGCTGATTGGGTTCAAGCCCATGGATCGCCTCAAACTGCACCACCACCTCCGATCGGCTGTGTTCATATACCCAGAGGAGGAGATGGTCACAGGTGTGTGTAGGCCTGTCGCAATATGCAATAAATCAATTAATCACATGATGAATACAAATGAGCTCAGCAATCTTTCCAGCCGCAATCATTTTCATTTGCATGCTTGTTTGTTTTTCTCGTCTCTATCTGGATGACCACTTGTGTGTGTTTTTAATTTCCATTTAATTTATTGTTTTTGATTTGGTGTTTGGTTTTTATTCAAGTTGGTGCTACACATTGGTGGTGGATGAGGTGGGCTTTCCACTTCACTGTGTAAAAAGCGCTTTGAGTTCCATGGAAGAAAAGCGCTATATAAGTTGAATGCATTATTATTATTATTATTATTATTTTTTGTTAACAGAGACTAAGAGTCCATTTTATTTAGTGTTCTTGGTTGTTTTGTTTATATATTGTGGATATTTAAAATGTCTTCTAGTTCCAGTTTCTTTAGAAACAAAGTTTTATTGATCTTTGAAAAGGTGTACCTGAATTATTATGCCATTAACATTATATTATATGAAAATGGTCTCAGAAGGACAATATTATTTATCACAATAATTTCTGGGACAAATTATCGTCCAGCTAAATTTATTATTGTGAAAAGCCTAGGTGTGTGTATTCTACAGTACAGTCAACCTTTCACTGCAGGAGAAAAAAACTATTTAACTGCCTGACAAATAGGAATCAGTTTATCTATTGAATTCCCAACTCTTCTTTCATTGTTTTGTGTACTGCAGGGAGTGCCTGTGTGTTCTTAGCGTTGCTGAAGAGATGCAGTGAGAGGAACGTGTTTGCTCTATGTAAATACACACGGATCCGTAACTCTCCCCCACGCTTCTTGGCATTGGTTCCCCAGAGAGAAGAGCTAGATGACGGCCATGCCCAGATCGCTGCTCCAGGTACAGTCATTGGCTCCTGCGGCGGCATCCAACCAGAGGCTTTCTTGATAAGTTGCACGAGTTTGATGGCAAATTAATTAACGTAATTTAATTCATTGTAACGATTTGTCCCAGGATTCCATGGCATCTTCCTGCCATATGCAGACGACATCCGTACACTTGACACTCCACAGCTACCAAAAGCATCTGATGAACAGGTAGACAAGATGAAGGAGATTGTACAGAAGCTACGGTTTAAATACAGGTACGTCTCTTATATAAAGAACCAATAATAAAATAAAGACCCACCCAACCACACTCTTGTCCTTCAAAACAACAGAGAGCTGTTGTTTACATCTTTAGTTTGTAGCCATGTAGCAGACACTGTTAATCAGAATGACTTACAGTAAAAGTGTCACATTTTGAAGAATGTAAAATCCTACAGTTTGACCTAAATGAGTCTCGGGACCTAGAAATTGATTTCACTCAGTCCAGCATTGTCTATGTGTGCTTCTGTGTGTTCCAGGTGTGATACGTTTGAAAACCCAGTCCTCCAGCAACACTACAGAAATCTGGAAGCCTTGGCCCTTGACCTCATGGCTCCGGAGCAGATAGAGGACCTCACCCGTAAGACACCTCGTTTTTTCTATCCTTGTGGCAACGGGAAAGTTTTCCCTATTCTCCATTTATTGTAGTCTGGTAAAACCAAGATCAGACACAGACACACATCACACGCTCACTAGTGCTACCTGTATAGTGTAAAACGCCACTGATTTTAATGGGCTTTTATTTACTTCACTAAATGTAACCAGTGATTATTAGAGGCAGGTTTTTGAGGCAGGTGTTTCTTACCATACATTCCAGCAAATCAATACACCAAAAAGGAAATGTAAAAATATACATAAGGGAAATGGTCACTGTGTTTCACGAGTTAACAGTTAATTTAAAAGTCCACACCTACTCCACAGTGAGTTTGGGAGAGTTGAGGATAATGGGAATGTGTCCACCAGTGCACATCATACTAAGCTATTCTGCTTCTTATCATTCTGCTCACCTAAATATTTGTTGGCACATGCACACTTGGAGGAGAGTGCATTTTCTGGCCAACAACCTTCATTGAGCATGCTGATGGCTCAATCTCCCTCTTCAAGTCAAGGCGTCCATCCGTCTGACACCCCCCTACTCTTCCAACTTGCGTGATATTACTTGGATGTTTATTTGTTGTATTGTTTTATAATAAATACTTTGCTTACACTTTATTTGGAGAGTCTGAAATTCCATCTGTAGGTGCTCTACAGAAAGTTTGTTGATGATATGACTATCAACAATCTGTTGATAAGCAACTAATTGTGTAGTTTTAGGGTAGGGGTAAGATTACAATATGTTTTAGGGTAATGCTTAAGGTTAGGTTTAACATTAGTGGAAGGGTTAGGATTAGGATTTGGGTTAGAGTTAGTCGTTTGTTAAAATGTTGTTGATAATCTGTAGAGCATCTACAGCTACACTTTTTAGACTCTCAAAATAAAGTGTTACAGTACCCTCCTCTCTCACTCAGTGCCCAAACTGAATATGATGGATCAGCGTCTTGGTTCACTGGCTGAGGAATTCAAAGATCTTGTGTACCCGGCTGACTACAACCCAGAGGGCAAGACTGTTAGCAAACGCAAACCAGGTAAGTTATCTATGATCTACGCTGTGGGGTATTTTCCCATTATTATGTCTCATTGGAGAGATTTTGACCTGGCTTTAGTAAATAAGGAGTAGTAGCTGGCAGCAAGAGCTGTCTTAATTAATGTTGGAAGAAATGCTCTATTTTGTGACACCGTGGGCCTGTGTGTTTAGCTGAGACAGCAGGTGGCACAGAGAAGAAGCCTAAGCTGGAGATGTCGGAGGACCAGCTGAGAGATCACGTTCAGAAAGGGACTCTGGGTAAATTGACAGTGCCTATACTGAAGGATGCCTGTAAGCAGTTTGGTATTAAAGTTACTGGGACCAAGAAACAAGAGCTAATTGATGCTCTTTATGAACAGCTGGCCAAATGAAGTGTAACATGCGTTGACATGACAACCTAAGAAAAAAATGTCATTTACATTGCCACTGATATTGTTTTTTTTAAATGGTTTAAGATTGTAATAAAAAGTTAAATAATGTGTAATTGTCTGTAAATTATTTTTGGATTACTTCTCTTGACAATATTTCCCGGCGTCCTGTTTGTCTTGATTAAAAAAGGCGTGTCTCAGTGCCATATACAAAGGATCGTTCCTGCTTTCACAACTTATTTTGGACGAGACTTCATTAGTCACTGGTAGATAAATCTACTGACTGGACATGGCGTTTTGGTTTTGGCAAGAAACGTATGGACCGGGCCTACCTGTGAATATGGACCAGTGTGACTGTCAACCAAACAGCGACTGTACACAAACTTCAGCCGTCTGTGGAGATAGTACAACTGGTAAGGAATATTCAAGTTCATATATGAACCGATCCAACCCCTGTAAACAACGACGCTGATATTTCCTTAGTGTACCTTGCCAACATGAGTTATTTTGTTTCAGTCGTAGCTGGGACACTATTGACGTGCCAAACATAATGGGTCGCAGGCAGTTTGTACTATGAAATGTTGCCTAAAATTAGCTTGGTAACGGCTGATTCAAATCCTTATGCGTTTTTAGGAAGCGAGAAAGCAAAACAATATGATTCTCTTCCTAATAATGTCCATTGCGTTTAAATGTACACAGGCATATTCAGAGACACATTTCACGAAATAATGTCCAGAGAGTGATGATATGCGTGCGCACAGTACACATGGCCATTCAGACGTTGAACTGAAAGGTAATCTATTTCCCCATGAAGAAATAAACTTTCGTGTGATAGCCAGTGTGTTTTCTTTGCATACAGCATGGCTCCTTCTGCGGGTGATTTTGATCCATGTATTAGAATGCTCTGCAATTTGACCGAGCGGGCGTAAATAGTTCTGACCATGGGTACCTACTCCTATGCGTCCGGCTCGCAGTTCACTTGCAAACGTCCGGTTGGTATCAATGGGCACTAGCGCAAACACCCGTTTTCATAATTTATTTAGGTTTAAGGTCAAACTCATGACAAGTGAACAACATTGCTCAGTCTCGTGCTTTACTTATCTCTATCTGCAGGTCTGTGGTTGGACTTCAACAGTGTTCTGACAGGAACGCTCACTGTGGTGGGCTATCTCGTCTACAGATTCTCACAGGGTCAGTATACACCACAACAGTACTGTCAGAAAATAGTTTCCATGTCTCAAATGTGGGCGTCAAATGTTGGGGTGCTCTTGAGCAAGGCACATTAACCTATTTCACTCCAGGGAATGTCCCTGTATTTACGTTAAGTCTCTTTGGGTAAGTGCACCTGCTAAATGACTGAAATTTAAATGTCTCAAATTTGTTTTGTCTCCTGCTGGAAGAGTATGTTGTCTCCCTAATATACTGGGTACTGATTGTGGTTTTTATCAGCTAGTATTGTGAAACTGACAGCTTTATAATCTGTTTGTTTTGAATCAGTAAACAGAGTTCCTTTGTTTTGATACTGAGTGACTTCCATTTATATGACCCATTACAGCCCTTCCAGCTCTGATAAGATGGCCCATTCATCTCTTCTGTACACTCACTGGTATGACATCCATGTCTGGGGTCCAACAAGAAGTCGAACCTTGATCCCTATATTGGCGTCAACGTTTATCTGAGTATTATCTGACAGGTTACTTTGAATGTCTTCCTACTGAAGTACTGTTTTGAACAACATTTCTGTCTGATACAGGTCTAACACCACTCTGGGGTTGGATCAGTCACCTGGTGGGAACTCTTCGTAGTAAGTACTGTCTCTAATCTTCGTAGTAAGTACTGTCTCTAATCTTCAGTAAGTACTGCCTCTATTCTTCACTTAATGTTACCAAAAACACTGAAACATTTCTCTAAAATGAACTATACACAACTGCATTAGACTAATCCGATATACTAGATACATTATACGAAGCAAGGCATGATCCTGGGTTAATGCACATTAATGTTCAAAGCATCATCCTTAAATTTGACATGCTAGACTATTATATGATCCCAACCCTGATATTTTTGTGTGTTCTGAAACTTTGCTCAGGTCCTCTGATGACACTTGCAATAAATGTTTAGCTATGTTTTCAAATGTGACAACAAAAGGGCGGGGTCTGTGGTCTGTATTGATGCCCAGAAGAACCTTAAGGCCACACTATCTCTCAGTATGTCTGCTCCCAAGCAATTTTAGTTTCTTGTTATTGATGTACTGGTAGTTATTTCTTGTAAATTTCACTCTTTCATTCCGTGTCTAACTTACAAAATGGAAATCTGTGATGCATTCAAACAACAATGTATTACAGTTGGCAATTTATTTAAAGGTGGAAATGACAATGCTATAAAGCTCCCAGAAAGGACTGATTATGAAGCTAGTACCATGCTGAGACAACCATCTTTCAAATTTCAGCGGGTTACCTCTGAGGACCTTTTTGAAGGCCCTTTCAACTAGTGGGACACAATGCTACTGGGGCAGATTCACTTCATCCTCATCTCATGTTATTACTGCTGAGCCACATGCTCACATTTTTAACTTGTCCATGTTCACAGGTATCATTCCTATGGTTTGGAAGACCGCTGTAGTACTTCCACTATTTACATGTGGTGATTTAAGAAATTATATTTATTTCTACAATTTTTAAATGTTTTATTATTATTTTTGTTCTCCATTTTCTCCCCTCCCAATTGTTATTTCCTAGTATGGGAGATGCTGCTGGAAGGGATGTTGGAGGGCCAGCAGGGGGCACTCTTTCCTGTAGTCTAATGATATTGCCAATGCCCTAAAGCAGTGATTGGGGCAGCTGCTCTGCGTAGGGTGCCGTCTTTTGGATGTGTCCTGACTCTATGGTCACTAAAGATCCCATGGCACTATTTGTAAGAGTTAACCTTGGTGTCATGGCCAAATTCCAAACCAGGTCTCATTTAAATCACAGCTGCCTAATAATCCCCCACATTCATGATTGGCATTTAACTTCTCACCTCTCCACATGGTAGCTGATGTGTGTTGAGCGATCTGGTGCAAAATGGCTGCATCACCACAGTGGTTGTGTGTGACTGTGTATGGAAGTGGGTGCTACACATTGGTGGTGGATGAGCTGGGCTTCCCCCCATTACTATGTAAAGTGCTTTGGGTCATTGAAAAGCGCAATATAAATACAATGAATAATTATTATTATTCTTATCAATCATGGAAGCCTTTTAGGCAGTTCATGCATGGGATGTGATTTTAACAATTACAGACCTATCTCTAGGCTTTCTTGTCTTGTGAAAATTTGAAAACTATGACTAAACAGCAATTGCACTCCTGTTTAGATAGAAATTGTATTTCGAATGCATATCAGTCTGACACCTGACCCGATCATGTTACCACCTCCACTGCTACTTTGGGCTAGGTTGAAATTATATAACCCCAATTCCAAAAAAGTTGTCAGTATGGAAAATGCAAAAAGGGTCATTTGAAAATTAAGTTCACCTTGTACTAGATTCAAAACATATTATTAACACATTATGTGAAGTTTCTTTGTGAATTTAATACTTTTTTTAAAATGCACACATTTTAAATCTGATGACTGCAACACAAAACGTTTTCAAGCGCGTTGTTGTGTAACCAGAGAGTGTGGATGCTGGCATGGCCTGCCTGAAATCCTGTCTTGTCTGATTGAGAATGCCAAGCGGAACCCCCCTCCACACATAGTGGGCTAAGTTGCTGCATGGCAGGACTTTCTATGTCATAAGGGGTATGGGTTCGAGCCTGACCGTGGGTTCATATTGACATAGCGTTGCCTGGGTTTTGGGTTAGGTAAGTCATTATCTATCCTGCCACATCGCTCTCCAACAACTCCTTGTGTTCAGATTGGGCGCTTGTGAATTCAGTAGCGGAAGTTTAATCGGCGGCTTGGGTGACGTGGTCGGATTAACCATGTGCACGCTTCGTGCCATCCCACAGATCTGTCCAAGTAGTTGCGGAGCTGCCGACAAGGCAAATGGAAAATAGGGGAAAATATGTGGAGCAGTATGAAGCTTAAAATAAGGCAACAAAGGACCTGTGAGGTTGCACAGCTCAGGGGCCTCATTTATAAAACTCTGTCTCTATCCTCAGTTTTCATAACTGTAACATTATTTGCACATTGTCTGTAAGCTGTTGGTGTTTTAATGATCGTTCCACAGGTGCATCATTCTTTTGTTTTTCGTCATTGAACAAGCATGTAAATCACTGTTTAAACCCCTTTACAATGAAGCTCTGAACACCGCGTTCCAAATTATTATGCAACAGATATTTTACATGGACTTTTCTAAATAGTCGATGCAAATGACAGTCAGTTTAAGTCACCAACTGTTAGGGTATATGTCGACTTTCATTGAACAAACCACCCAACGAAAATAGTATTTTTTTCAAAAATTCAACTCAAGACATTGTTCCAAATTATTATGCACAACAGCAATTCAAAACATTTTTATAGGTTGAAAAGTTCTGAAAATGGTAATTTGTTGAATTTGCGGCATTGGGTCATATTTACTGAAATGAAAAGCTATTTCAATCAAACACATCTTAACAGGGCAAGTTACATGTTAACATAGGACTCCTTTTTGATTTCACCTTCACAATTTTTGCATCCATTGAACTTGTGAGTTTATGGAAAGTTTCTGCTTGAATTTCTTTGCAGGATGTCAGAATAGCCTCCCAAAGCTGCTGTTTTGATGCGAACTGCCTCCTACCCTCAGATCGTTTGCTTGAGGATGCTCCAAAGGTTCTCAATAGGGTTTAGGTCAGGGGAGGATGGGGGCTACACCATGAGTTCCTCTCCTTTTATGCCCATACACAGGTATTCTTTGCAGCATGAGATGGTGCATTGTCATGCATGAAGATGATTTTGCTATGGAAGGCACAGTTCTTTTTGTACCATGCAGTAGATGTGAAAGAAATGCAAATAAGTTGTGATAAATCAGCCAGTGCACATACCTCTGTTGATTTCTTGTTTTCCGGTGAAGTCCACACTTGTCGATTAATGGTCACTTTTGATTGTCTACCAGACCATCTGCTTTTATCTTCTCACATATGGAATTAATTATGTACATTGAAGTTGGAGGAACTGGGCAATTAGACATTTACTTGAAGATCATTTTACTACTGACTGTTTTATGTGATTGTTGCTTTCTGGTTTTAATTGATTTACTGGTTTCTGTACATGGGTAATTTTGTGACTTAACCAGGTTGTTGCTCCAAATGAGAACCTGTTAATGCTCAACTTACCTGGTTCAATAAAAAAATCTAAAATACCAGGTGCCATCTGCATTCTTGCACGCGGCCCTGGCCACAAGGTCATACTATATTCCACTGCTCGTTGATGCAAACGATAAAGTGTGTGTGTGTGTGTGTGTGTGAGACCTTACATAGTCACTAGATACATTCTAACTTGTGGGGTATCCTATTCTTGTTGATAGATATGGTGTCTTTTTATTTCAAATCTTTTTGTTTTTATTATCTTTTCCTGCGTTGTTGGGAGTTGGAACCAGAGCACGAGATTTTCCACTGTTAATGCAATACCATCTGCGGTGTTCTGTACATGTGACAAATGATCTTAAACTTGACAATTCTCATCACAGATTTTAGGAAATCCTGGAGTAGAGAAATTACTATTGATTGGTGAATGATTTGTTAATTCTGTGGCTGTGTTTCAGGCTTAGAGTACGTCATGAAGGGTCTGTCAAAGATATGGAGGTTTATAGTTGGTGAGAATATCCTCCTACAAATGACTATTCTCGTCATTATTTTCTGCTTTGTTGTATTCATCTTTATTCTCCAAACTCATTTGGTTGCTTAATAATAACTTGGGTACACTCAGCTGTTAGTCACTAATTACTTGTTCTGTTTCTTTGTTTATTCTACCTTCAGGTTTAGTAACCAGTGTGAAAGGATGTGTGAACTTTGTCAGCAAAGTGAAACCGCAAATCAGAAGTGAGTCCTTGCTGCTTCTGCATTCCTGCGCATATAAGATAATACACGTAAACTTAGCATCCTAGTCTATCGCCGGCCGACTGTCTACAAAAGTAAATGCTTTGAAATTGAACCTGCTTTTTTCAGGGTACATTTGAGGCACGACTCAGAGCTCAGATTTATTTTATTAATTGGCCCATAAGATGGCATTGGGTACTATTTCATGTCTGCTTAGTGACGTCACATGCCATATTTCACCACTGGCCTGAATAAACTTGAATAGGTGATGCTTTTTTCTTTAGAGGGCTAGTATTTTGAAATGACACTGACTTGCCTCTAACCCATAAGCTCTGCCTCCTATGCTTTTCATCTAGTACAAAGTGATCATTTAGCACAACACAAAGTTGGTTAACCTAACAGTTGATTAGATTAACATAAATATTTGATTAGAAAAAAATGACCAGTGTTTGCCAATAAACATCTTGTGTCATGAGCTGGCACGTTGGTAAAGGGGTTATGGGTATTTTCTTTGGTATGCCATGTTTACTGATGCCTTGATTTTATGTATTGCAGTCAATTATTTTTTCAAATGTATAGATAGCATGATTCTCAGCTCAGGCTATTCTTTATTCACCCCACATTTCTTTTATTTAAATTAATAAACAAGAGCCTTTCCTCAATTACTACACTGCAAAATGTCATTTCTTAAACTACTGCAAAAGTTTATTCAGCTTGTATTCAGATAAACAAATCTAACCATCCTTAAAATAAGACATACTTAACAAGTTAAATTTGTATTAGATAACACTTGTTTTTAGTAAATATGCCCTGAATCTCTCTGTAATTTGTCTTGTTCCACTGGCAAATTTATTTGACTTATTACAAGCAAGAAATACCTTGAATTCATAGTTTTACTAACTTTTTTAGTGTCATTTTTTTTGCAGTGTATAGAATAAGCAAAAATGCTTTACTCCATCGGTTAACCCCATTGATCACAAACAACTATGCCTGTGCCTTAGTCTACACTACCTCATTCCTAAAACATTCTAGTAGTTCACTCTGAATCGATTTTTTCCAGGGCCGTCCAGCGACCATCCCTCAGGCAAAGACACCTATCCCAGCCCTGCTCCCAGAGAGCCTGAGCTAAGGATCATTCTTGTGGGACCTCCAGGTGGGGGCCGGACCTCCTTAGCTAAAACCCTGCTGGGCCGCAGCCTCCCTGAGGTTGTAGGGGATGTGACGGAGTGTACCAGGCAAAAGGTGTTTGTGGACCGGCGGGAGCTGACTGTGATCGACACCCCAGACCTCCTGGGTACTTCTCTGGGTGACCGTAAGGCAGCCCGGGAGGCACTCCGTAGCCTGCAGCTGGCCAGCCCAGGCCCCCATGCCTTTCTGTTGGTTCTCCGAGCCCCTGGCTCTAGACACGGACTGGACCAGGATGCAAATGCAGCCACCAGGACTCTGCTGGAACTGGTGGGATGGAAGGCCGCTAGCCATGTTCTCATTGTCCTTACCCATGCTGATAATCTAGCCCCGGGCTGCACGCTAGCCCAGCTACTAGAGGACGATGTTGGAGGCATCCGAACTGCTCTGTCGCTGTGTGGTCAGAGTGCAGAGCTGGTGGACAACAGCCCTGAGCTGACAGTGGAGGAGAGGAGAGAGGGCCTGGCCAGGAGGCTGGTAAAGAGACTGGCAGAGATGAGAGCACTGAAGGGGCACTACACTCACAAGCTGCAGAATAGGGAGGACTGCTTCAGGGAGGAACTGCTGACGGACATGGCCTCTGAACTGGCACTCAAACTGGGACAGAAGCATTGAGGGAGGGAAGATACATTTCCATCGATTTGACCAACAATTTCATGCCAGAATTATATTTGCAAATATACAATTTAATTTTTCAACCAGTGGTGTGACATTTCATGGGAATAAGGTTGCATGCACAAGGTTCTTTTTCATTATGTAAAAATATCCCATCACTTTTTCCCAAAAAAGGTCTAATTTCAGTCTCTGCGAGGATAATGGGTTAGTATGTGCCAGAGATTACATACATTATTTAAAGTATTTACAAATTGCCTGAGAAAAAAATAAATGTTTCCAGTTACCTTAACTACAGTACTATTTATATTGCCTGTTTTATGTTTGAAGAGGTCTAAAGGTCTATCCTATGCATACTATGTAAAACACCGGTGTCAAACCGGTTCCATGGAGAGCCCATGCTGGTTTTTGGTCTCTCCCTTTCAATTTAGACCTAGATCTTAACAAATGAATGACCTTATTACACAAGGTGTACAAGGATTCAAGTAACATGCACTCAGACTGTGTGTACAGTATTTGTGCCAATTAACACATGTTCAGAATGCCTATAATTCTGTCACCCAAAAGATTTTGTACCCTTTAGACTCTATTTCTGGTTCAGGCCTACTCAATGTATTCTCCATGTGTCTCCATTAATTACAGTAGCATTACAAGGAGTCAAATCCCATCGCATATTGTATGTAACTCAAATTCATTTATTTTATCTGTATTTACAGAGTTACATTTTTTTTTATATACTTAGACAATGAGATGAAATAGCTTTTACATACAAACACTCACATATTCATCAGAAATGTCAGACTGATTAAATTTGTCAATTGGATCATGCCCAGTGACAGTGGTTATCACAAGTCTGCACTCGACATGATCAAGCAATTATTATCTAGGGGCATCAAGGTGGCCTAGTTGTTTAGGGCCCATGACTGGGGTCTGTTTGGACACTGGTTTAACCCTCCCACCACACACTAGCAAGGTGAAGCCTCTTATTATTCTGTTTTTGAACAAGACAGTTAACCCTAATTGCGCCCAGGTTGTTTCTGTAAATAATAATTCTTAATCAACTTACAATTAAACGTGATTTAAATCGTTTAATACTTGGGAAGGTTACAAAATTTACATTATTGTCCAATGATGATTGTATGATACTAAACCTAGACACCAAAAAGCATTAGCAAGTAGTTTAATTAGTTACTTTCAATAAAAAGTAATGCAGTAACGTCACATAGTTACTTTTTTGGAGAAGTAACTAAGTAAAGTAACAAGTTACATTTAAAGTAACGATCTCCAACACTTTTGTAACGCTTGTTAAAACGACCATAAATGTGTTCTCATCGCCTGTTAAAGCACACTGGACGTTTACTGTGGCATGCACGTTTTCAACACGTGTTTTTTGGAATAACCGGTGAAAATATCACTGGAAAATGACTTACCTCCACTCGTTGTAGACGCCATAGTAGGAAAAAACATTTGGTTCCAAAACGTTTGAGTGAGACGAACGAGGACAAGCTTTCCATTTTCCTCTCACAATGTCCAGCTCACAGGACACATTTATTTTTCCTCCCTGCTTTTTGATAGTATTGAAATAATGTGAATATTTCCAGGTGTTAAAATGTAGGCTATGTATTCTTCCATTCTGCTTAACGCTTTCCAATTTAGAACAACAGATAATAAATTATCAATTTGTGTTCTAAAACAGAAGGGGAAAATAATGTAAATGTAACTAATTATCTTGTTATAAATGTAACTAGTAACTAATTACTTGAATGGTGAAACGTACCAAAACGATTGTCTGTATGAGTTATCCCCAACATGAAACGGTGGATGGTGTCCTGGGGGATCTCCTCCCAGACATTGATCACGGCATCAGTGAGTGAGCTTCTGGAGAGTCTGTAGCGCTACTTGGCTGCGTCAGATGCACCGATACATAACGTCCCATAGGTTCTCGATTGGATGTAGGTCTGGGGAATGTGAGGGCCAGCCAATGGCATCAATGCTTTCGTCATCCAGGAACTGACTACACACTGGCCATGTGAGGCTGCCGTGCCGGGACTTTTAGTTATTGAAAAGTGTTCTCCAGGCAGATCTGCCTTGGAGGCAGAAGTCTTTTGATTGGTTGATTCAAAACTGTGGGCGGACCTCACATTAAGTTTAATTTTGATTTATAATTACGATTCACATATATATATATATATATATAGCACAGGATTACATTTTAAGATTCCAGTGTGGTTAAGGTTAGGGTAAGGTGTATGGTTAGATATGATTAAAAACTGAGAAAACTATGCTTGTGCACATTTCCGATGTCATGTGAGGTCCGCCCTCAGTTTTGAATCAACCAAGCAAATGACTTCTGCCTCCAAGGCAGATCTGCCTGGAGAACACTTTCCAATAACTAAAAGTCCTATGAGCGCATCAGGAGGAACCCAGGGCCCACTGCACCAGCATAAGGTCTGTGCGACCCTCCAAAGATATCCCTCCTCATACCATCACTGACCCACCGCCAAACCAGTCATGCTGGATGTTGTAGGCAGCATTGCGTTCACCACAGCATATCCAGACCCTTTCACGTCTGTCACATGTGCACAGTGTGAACCTTCTCTCATCTGTGAAGAGAATATGGCACCAATGGCTGACTTAACAATTCTGGTGGTCTCTGGCAAATGCAGATCAAGCGGCACAGTGCTGGGCTGTGAGCACAGGTCCCACTAGAGGACATCGGGCCCTCCTGCCAATTTGGTCAGAAAAATGGGCTGCAGGTATTGCCTCATGCTACCAGTAGTGACAAGTACACAAGCAAAATCGAAAACTACAGAAGAATCAGTCAGCAGGATAAGGAGAGAGCAATTGTCTGTGGCCACCTGTAAAAAAGTAGACCTGCTGTCACTTTCATTTGCACCAAAACAGGTGACAATGATTTACAATCGCTTATGCTTCCTAACTGGACAGATTGATATCCCTGAAGTTTACTTGACATTGTGTTATACTGTGATGATTGCGTGTTCCCTTAATTTAGTTTGAGCAGTACGTATACATTTGTTATTTGTATTAAATTACTGTTTTCATTAATTTCATTATGAAATCTTGAATCTTATTCTAAAAAACAGGAATATAAATCTGAAAGGAATTTTTGATTTGCGTATTGGGGCCACGTTCATATTGGCAAAACGTTTTTGAATTCTACATATATAATTAATATAGCAGAAGTAATTAATTCTATAGTTTGAAGAGGCATAATCTCTCTACGTTGCATATCTATCTGAACGTTTTAATACGTAAAAACGTACTGAACATATGTCGTATGCCTGACTTCACAGTCGATGAAGTTGTACGCAGCTATTGGTTGATACAGGCAAAATGACCACACAAGTGACCGTTTGAAACCATCTTTGGTTTCGCATTCTCAAGGGAGGGACTAGAGTACGCAGACAGGGTTGACGCTATGACAAGCAAACAAGCCAGTGACGTTTTGCGCATGCTCATGGATAGATACACAGCTACAAGGAAAAAGTACTGAAGACAAAGGATTCAAATACCCCAGGAAATTATGTAAAACGATCAATTACACAAGGATCATGACAACCTTACAATAGTAGTATCGCATACAGACCGTATCGCATGAAGGTACGTGGCAACGGAAAAATAGACAAAATATTAAGCGTTTTGCATGCTCGTTTACGCTATCAAACCAGTGGCACGTACAGTAATGTACAGCTGCCAGAAATATAATCTTAGATTATTTAGCTATATGCAGATGTTTGCCCGTTCCATTGGATTGTAGCATGGAGTGAAGCATTTTGACATTGTTTAGTTATTACATGTTTCATTTAAGTATTAATTTCACTTGTGTAGCTGTTGCTAAAGACTACAAGGCTGTCTTGTGCATGTTGTTTTCTAACATTGCCACACGCCTGCCTGTCTTATCCAGTTAGCTGCTATAGAAATGTTTACCCAGTAGAAATGTCTTCCTGATTTCTTTCTTGTTGACCACCGTTGAAAAAATAAAATAAAAATGTTTATCACCATCTTGTTCATATTCAGCATGGCAAACTATGCTATTGAACAACCGCTACCTTTATTTAAAATGCATTTTTGCCTCTCTCCAGCTTTTTCCTACGGCTTTCAGTCTGCCAACACGTCATAGAGCCTCCTGTGTTCCTCACATCTCTTCCACTGGAGCTAACCGTTTATGGTGGATTCGTGGTCCTTTGGGCTCTTTAGAAATGGAAAGAACTTGTAAGCTCTAATGACACTTGAAGTGTTAAAGATTCACAACGACATACAATGGAGGACGTTGAAAAAGCAGACATACTCGTGCTTCTCTTAGATTTTGATTTTGATTTGCCATATAATTCATTTACTTCACAGCTGGAATATCAATAACATCAATGTTGACACTCCTGTAATTTAATCCAGGCCTTTTTTTTCAGGCAGCTTTTTTATTCTTCAATTTCTTTGAGTTGTCCATTCTGCAAAGGGAAGATAAACTATAGATGAAGTGACCTGGCCCTCAACAGTGTCAGCTAGTATCCCACTTCCCCACTCCCCTTGCCACACGCACGCTGCCTCAGCAGCTGAGAGGTTGCCATGACGATGGTAGCCTTGTCAGCATAGTGACACTGTGTGACAGCGATGGGGAGTGCTCCATGCTCGGGTCGGGGGAGAGGGGGAGGAGGGCTTCAGGACCTGGGCTGTATGCCGTGGAAGCTAAGCAAGCAGAAAGGGGTGTTGGTGGGGGGTGAGGTGGGAGGAGGTACAGGAGGAGGTGGAGGCGACGAGAAGTCGGACCTGGAGGGCCATGATCTCTCGAACCCTCAAGCCCCACCTCCAACGCCCATCTACCATGAGAAGCAGCGGCGAGAGCTTTGTGCTTTGCATGCACTTAATAATGTCTTCCAGGATGGGGCAGCTTTCAGCAAGGACACACTGCAGGACATCTACCAGAGGTGAGTGTTGAGGCAGTCTCACCACTGCGTATCTACCTCTTTTTTCCTGTCTCTTCTTACTGTCTTGTCCCTCTATCCACAGACTCTCGCCTGGGACCCTGGTAACCCCCCACAAGAAGAGCATGCTGGGAAATGGGAACTATGACGTGAATGTCATTATGGCCGCCTTGCAGACCCGAGGTTTTGAGGCTGTCTGGTGGGATAAAAGAAGGTATACTTATGTTTTAATCAAAACTTGTTGATGTCCTGTTCTAGTAATATACTTCATATGTTTTTTCAATCCATGGCTAATTGCAGAAGAAGTGTTGCAAGCACCCTTTAACCCACTGGGCCATAAAACCTCAATTGAATGCTCATTCATGCTCTACGCATTGGTTTTGCCTTTACCTTTTTTGGTTGTCAGTATTACATGCTTGGAATGGCTAGCTGGATGACTGTTGTGTGTTCACAATCTCCGGTTCAAGCCCAGATTACGGCAAGAGGAGTGGTGACAGCAATGCTTTTACACCTGTCACTCAGCTCATCCCTGCTTCATTTAGTTTTCTTCAGTCCTTGGCTGTTCACAAACTATGTAGGGAAAATAATAGTTTTTCCTCTGCTGAATATTTGTACGCACACTAGTACAAATTATTTAGGCTATAGTAAGGATAACAAATATTGCCACAGGCAGGGTCTGGTGCAGACACTGGTATTTAAATGTAAAAGCCAGATTCCATACGTTATTCTGAACAAAATTTGTGTGCAACTTTTAAAGTGCTGGTCCATTGTTTCAGAAAGTTAGACATTTTATATACAAGTTTGTTTGCATCCCTTAGTCAGCCTCCTTTTGCCAGCATAATCCATACAACTGACAAAAATAAAAGCAGAGGACCAGCATACCTAGCTTCTTCACCTACTGGAACGTCTGAGACCAGTAACCCAGACAGCTCATGAGAAAGTGGGTTGCACAAGCCTAATAATTCTGCACAAGCTTTGAGAGAATGTCTCAGAGAAGCTCATCTGACTGTTTGTTGTACTTAGTAGTAAACATTCAAAATAGATTAGAAAACCAGTTTAGTATGCCCTGCTGAGCCAATACATTACAGAAAACATTTGGCAGTCTACCTAAATAAGTCTTCTTGGAGAAATCTGTAAAAACATGACACCTGGATTACACACCTATCATTCTTTCCAAAATTCTTCCAGCCTATCCTGGTTAATTTCTTTCAAACAGATTATTGGCAACAGAAACATGCACTATATTTTTTGTAAACAAATTCAGTGTACTCTTGGCCTTGTTTTGTTAGAATTCCTATCTCACTGTCTAGTGCAAAACAGAGGGAAGCAGATTTTCCTCTAACATTTTGCTTAGGTCTAACATGAAGTAACCATACTAAGAGGCAGGTAGTCTTGTGTATTCCTTTTATATGATTTTTGCAGTATGACATGAGTGCTTTGTTGGATATACTAATAATTACTTTGAATATTTTGAAAATGTACCTATGTATTATTTACGTTTAGGTTGTAAAAGTAGTTGCCGCAATGTAGCTGATTCGTCCCCAGTGTTCTCCCATCACAGCAACTGACCTCTGATACTGTTTCAAAATACCAGTGGCCTCATACTAGTGGGCTACTTCCTGTCCTGCAGCGGAGTTCAGAAAAACGACTGTACCTTTGATGTTTCAGAGTGGTTTAATACATCATCTACAGCATAATTATTAACTCCACCATGCTTCAGGAGATCCTTAATTTCTGATCTGTTATTGTTACCAATCGCTTCCCCAGTTTGAGGCTTTCAAAAAGCTCCCAGGTCTTTTATCTCTACTTAAATGCCATGTTCAAATGCTGGTTACAAGTTACAACTAAGAAAATGTTCCACTTGCTATCTGGTTATAGTTAATCATGTGCCATGTTAAATGAATCAGTAAGTTGGCAAGTTCTTGATCCATCAAAACATATTCACAAATCCATTTCAACCCTGCTTTTTAATGCAACAAAATGTGTAAAATTCCAAGGGGGTAAATATTATTTCAATCTGCATTACAATGAATAACAAACACAGTAGTTCATGTCAATAACCTGACACCTTAAAACAAGGTTTCTGCTAAATAAATGTGTTTAGTTTTACCATCCCAATAAAATAAACCTCTAAAACTGGCTTACTGTTATTCAACGTGAACTGAGCAAACTACGTAATAGGAAATGTAGGTTGCAGCAAGTCTATAAATTTGATTATGGAGATGTGAGGGACAAAAAAGGCTATCTTGGTGTATTATCCTGGAGAAGACAAAAACCTCTGTTCATTGTCTTTTCTCATGGGAAGGGGTATTGGTGAGTCGGTTATAATTGTAAGTCAGCTATTCAGAAAATCAAATCAATTATGACATAAAATACAGAATGACGTAATAGATTTTACAACAATATAGAAGCTACTAAGAATCCACAAGACCTATGGATGTGTGTGTGTTGTGTTGTTGCAGGGACGTCAGCAGTATTGCGCTGTCCAATGTAACAGGCTTCATCCTGAACGTCCCGTCCAACCTGCGCTGGGGTCTCCTGCGCCTGCCACTCAAACGTCAACACTGGATAGGGGTGCGTGATGTGGGCAGGGTCTACTACAACCTTGACTCCAAATTACGCAGC
This sequence comes from Umbra pygmaea, assembly GCA_016801145.1. Taxonomy (NCBI): domain Eukaryota; kingdom Metazoa; phylum Chordata; class Actinopteri; order Esociformes; family Umbridae; genus Umbra; species Umbra pygmaea. Next base: position 18,766 of record JACXGM010001388.1, read on the forward strand.
CCGCACCCCATCGGAAATGCTGATGAGCTCAGGTACTGTGTGTGTTATCCCAATGATGCGTCATCCCAATGATGCGTCATCCCAATGATGCGTCATCCCAATGATGCGTCATCCCAATGATGCGTCATCCCAATGATGCGTCATCTCAATGATGCGTCATCTCAATGATGCGTCATCTCAATGATGCGTCATCTCAATGATGCTTCATCTCAATGATGCGTCATCCCAATGATGCGTCATCCCAATGATGAGTCATCCCAATGATGAGTCATCCCAATGATGCGTCATCCCAATGATGCGTCATCCCAATGATGCCATTCTGCTGTTTAGCAAATTGTTAATTTCTCTTGTAATGGTTCCCCCGAAATTTTTGATGCAATATATTTTTACATTGAAGATAAAATCACACATTGCTCGTCATCACTTGAAATTGACTACAGTGTATACAGTTAGGTCTATAAATGTTTGGACATTGACTAAATAATAATTATTTCAGCTGTCTGCCACAGCATATTGGAGGTAAAATGTAATAATAAATATAAGCTCATAGTGCAGACTTATATCTGTGATTTAAGGGTATTTACATCCAAAAGTGGTGAACAGTGTAGGAATTACAGAACTTTGTATTTGTGGTCCCCCTTATTTTTAATTCAGTATTTTGTTAGTATTTAGACTAACAAACATAATCATTAATTAAATTGTGTGTTTTAATGCTTTGTTGCTAATTGTGTGCAGTCAATCCCAGATGCTTGGTTTCGTTTAAGTGTTACTCTGCTAGGCCTTTACCGCAGCTGTCTTCAGTACTTGTTCTTGGGGTGTTTTGCCTTCAACAAGTGAAATTCATGCTCAATTGGATTCAGGTCAGGTGAGGGAACTGACCATTGCATAACATTCCACTTCTTTACCTTACAAAGTCTTGGGTTGCTTTCGCATTATACTTTAGGCAATCCAAAGAGTTTTACAGCATTTGGCTGAATTTGAGTAGATAATAAAGCTCTAATCACTTCAGAATTCCACCTGCAGCTTTTGTCACCAGTCACATCATCAGTAAATCCAAAGGAACACGTTGCATTGCCTACCATATATGCCCTTGCCATAACACTACCTCCACCATTCTCCACAGATCAGGTGGTATGCTTTGGATCATGAGCAGGTCCCTCCCATTATTATTCTGGTACAAGTTGATCTTTGTTTCATCAGTCTATAGGATATTGTTCCAGAACTTTTCAGGTTTTTTTTTTACATCTTGTAGTAAACCCTTTGTATTTACTCAGGTGAAGTCTTCTCTTGATTGTTGACTTTGACAGATCTGGGAAACTGTTGTACACCACAGTGTTTTTGTGGTTTCTGTGCCTTTGGTTTGCTGAGCTCACAAGTGCTTTTCTTTTGAATACCTAATGATTTAGCTATTTCTATGATGGGTTTATTTAGATTTTTCAGCCTAATGATGGCTTCACTTACTGGCAGTGACAGCTCTTTGGGCTTCATATTAACAGATAACAGCAACATATTCTGAATTCAAATGCCACACTTGAAATCAAATCTAAACCTTTCATCTGCTTACTTGTAAATTAACCAATGAGGGAGTGACCAACCTGGCTATGGAACAGCCAAGCAGCCAATTATCCAAATACTTTTGTAACCTTAAAATGTGGGTACCACATATAAAAGTGATGTAATTACTGTGCATGAGTTGGTATAGTGGTCTAAGATCCCGACTCCGGAGCATGCATGCCCTCTGGTGATGGTGGGTTCGAGCCCCGGTTTGGTTGATTATCTTTGCCCTTAGTCTCTCTCCCCCCTACCTGTTTTCCTGGCTTCTGCTTCTCCTTTCTTATCAAATAAAAATTAAAATAACTACCCACAAAAACAAAGTGCTGTAAATTTCTACACCATTCATCCAATTTGGATGTAAATACCTTAAAATTACAGAAAGTCTGCTAATACCTATTATTTAATTTCAACAGCAATATGCTGTGGTAGACAGCTGAAATAATAATAAAAATATTGATGGGCCTAAGTCTATTTACAGCATGTTAGTAATATGCTGTGGTAGACAGCTGAAATAATAATAAAAATATTGATGGGCCTAAGTCTATTTACAGCATGTTAGTAAAAAACATCCTTCTGTTCAATTTCCATAAGGGACTGCTAGATTTTATTAGGGGACAAAACAATGCTATTTTTTATACTACAAGCACACTTTGCGTATCAATCAACATCATCCTTTTCACAATCATTTTGGATAACAATTATTAAGTTCCATATTGGTAGCTAGAAAAGAGACTTGTATATTTCCTTCTAGCTGACTAACTGAATGACATCTGCTTGTGTATCTCCAAGCTGCAGAATTCCCAGCGTATCTAATAATGTATAGTAGCAACCTAAAAACCTTCAAGGGAAAAGTAGCCCATCCCAATGACATCGTTCCTCTTGCTATCTACTAGGCTCTGTGTTTTCGTTTAAAGCATTTACTATAGCATTTCAGGTCTATGCACTGTTTCAGTTTAAATGTTATAAAGAAAATGAAACCGATGCATCCGGTGATGTCAACATTGTTAAACTAGAGGGGTCTGTGATGGTGGCAACCCTAATAACACAATGGTTTTTTATATTTATATAAACATCTATCATGTTATCACTGAACTATTAACAGAAATAGGTTGTTGTTCATTATTCTTCTTGTCAGAAGAATTAAGTCACTTTTCTTTGTGACAGGTAAGTCAGGATTGTCGTTGCGGTTCATAAGGAAATACATTTAGATCTTCCTCTGTTATACAGATTTGTTTGGATGTAAAACCACCGTGTTATTTTGAATATGGCTATGCACATTTCTATAGCACAAAGTATAGCCTCATCCCGATGGACCAGCTTGGATAAGACTTACAGCTGCAATCAAAATTATTCAACCCCAATTAAAAATCGGATGTATTGTCAGAATTTACAGACTGTCAGCTGTTTGCAATTAACAAATCAAACAAAAGCAATTGAAATTGCTCAATACAACGGATGCATCAAGTGGTTTCCCCAATTCCAACTGAAAATGCAACTCATAATGACTTCTCCCGTCTCATAATTATTCAGGGAATAGAATCCCTCACAACAGCACAAAGATGCAAAACTGATGTTGTCTCAAGCACACCTGATGCAACTGATCAAGGGCTTCATTAGTTGCACCAGGTGTACTTGAGCTGGAACACATGAAATACTGTGGTGGATAATAATTAGTAATTCAGATCAGTAGTGTAATAATTATTGAATTGGCATGTGGATTGGGCATATGAAATGAAACAATCTGAAAGCAACATATGTAAATGGTTATATCTTTAGAAGTAAAGGATTTTCCGATATGTCATGTGACCATAGAGAACTGGCTAGGACTGGATTCTGCTGATCGAGACTTTCCATGAGGCTTATACCTCATGGTCCCCATGGGGGCTGACATATTGGATGTGCAGTATAGGCTATAGAAGAGTTAACAGGAAATGAATGGGGGAGTTGTCATGGGAGAGCATTGCATGAGGTGTGATGGCAACTCGGCATGTGTGATGTACATTAAATAAAGCTTGTTCAATATTGCAAACTCCTGATCATTTTTTGAATATGGACGAAATGGGGTGGCTATGATTTGGCCATGACACATTTAATAGCACTCCAGATGGAACACTTAAAGGCAAGAGGCAGAGGTTTTCTTATAGACTTGTGGCCCTGATTTAAAACGAAGTTAAGCGTTTGATCGTACGAATGCAGGCTTGTCTCTACTAAAATAAAAACCAATTCGTGAATGAAGGGAGTTTGTTTTATTGAACGTAGCGCTTGCGTGTGTGGCTGTCTGTGTTATATGTATTGTGTAGCCGTCTGTGGATGCGTATGTTTTACTGTGAGTGATGATCGTGAGTTTGAGTGAACTGCGCATGCATTATCTACTGTGTGGAGTGAACGGCCATTTTAGTGAGGGGATTTTGATATCAGACCTGTTTATAAGAACTGTACATATTTAAGGGAAATCCTATAGCCACTGCACTGAACTTAGTAAAGGCTCTTGCAGACTGAGTTCGAAATTTGCATCTGAAATTTTTGCATGTTCAAAAATAAATATGACATCATTTTATGTCAATCGTGCTTGCACACTGCCTTCGAAACTTTCATCCGTAATAAAAATGTTCTGTGTGCTATAATAATATATGTATACTTTTAGGTATCTGAGCACTGGGGAGATAAGGAGTTTAAACTTTTCCTCTCTGGGCAATCTCAGAGTTGGATGAACCCAATGTTTCCTCTTTCTTTTTCTCTTTTTAAGGAGAGAGAGGGCAACAAAATCATTCGCACTGCTTCACGAATCCATTTTGTATTTTTTGGTGTGTTTTTTCGCAAATGTTTAATAAATACGCATCGAACTCAGTGTTCAAGGTTTCAGTGCGTGACAAATATTTAGGCTTATGAATATGAAAAAAACGCATATGAAAATTTCAGACTCAGTGTTCAAGGGACTTAAGAGTTGTGTGAATAATCTGGAGTCGCATAGGTGTCCATGGAAAAGATGTATGTATTTTTGGGGTTCTTGTGTTTAGCAAGTAAGGTCGTTGAATTGGCATTTGACATCCAGGTGGCCAAGTCAGTAAAAGCATTTTAAGAGATTACAGTGATAAATAATATCAATGTTATGAAAATAAGAGGCAAATCAATTTGTATAAATATTTTTTATGTCCACTGCTTGATTTCCCATTACAATACTCATCCAAATTACTAAGTGTTTTATTGAAATTACGGAACATTGTCTAATTCAACCCATATGTATAATATATGCATATTCCCATAAAACTACTGCACAGGAAATTATTACAATTGTGCTCATACGTTTGCATAACCAGAAGATTCTACAGTCGCCATCAGTCACCTGACTTGAACCCCATAGAAATCCTCTGGAGGGATTTGAAGGCATTTGCAGCACCCAAACTCAAGAATATTATCGAGAGAGACGCTCAAGTTTACACACAAAAATTGTGTCTCGTCCCGAGCTGAGCTTCAGTGTACTCTGAAATGTTGCTGAAATGTGTGGCAGTGTAAAAGCGGTCTATGTACTAAAGTAGCTTGCCATGAAGGGGATGAATAATTTTGAAACTGGAAAAGTCATTATCAGTTGCTTTTGCAGTTCAATATATATTGGTATAGCACTGATCACGCGCCTGTGAATTAAATTGCAGAGATATCATTAGTGAGCGTAATCATCCCGTACATGAACTGACTAAAGGCTTCCGAGATGAGCAGTGCAAAAAGAATCGGCTAGCTCAGCGACATGTGTTCGGATGAACCATGTGAGCCCCCTTCACCATCCTACATCTGTCAAGGTGGTGTTGTGGTGGTGTTGTGGAGCGGCCGACTTGGCAGCGTTAATTGGGGCAAATTGGATGTGAACAATTGGGAGGGGAGAAATTACAAAAAAATACATTTGACTGTCAAACAACAATAAAAAATAATTGTTTCCACTAGGTGGTGCCACGTAAAACTAAAAAAACACTATCATAAAGTAATTTCATAAACTTTGTTAAACAACTTTTTCATGGCCACAAACCACATTGAGCATGGATTTTGGTTTATTGCCTAGCCAAGCAGTTTGCAGTATGTTAATGTCTGCCTCTACTAATACCAAATAATTAAAATTATGACATACATTATTGTTCTTATCTTCATTTGATTCCCTTCACAAAACAGGAAGTTCCTGCGTCACCAGCTGAGAGGGAAGAATTGTGAGCTCCTGCTGGTAGTGACGGAGGATGTGGAGGTCCACCAAACATGGAGGTCAGACAGCTGTTGAGTGCCCACAACCTTTTCACTATCGGATTAGACTTTTCCCCATTGTTGCTCAGGATGAAAGGTGTGGTCCAATCAGGGGAAAGATTGAAAAGCAGGTGGGCTTGTGGTCAGCCATTTACAGAGAGAAACACTGGCCAGACATACTGTATTTTGTTTACACTCCAGTTGCTGGACTCTGTCTGATGAAACCAGAAGTGATGAAGGAACCAGAAGCATGCAGACGTCACAAAGAACTCACACTACATAACATTCATACTCCTTAACATCATGTTTCGGATTCTAATTTGTTTTGCCATGTTACGTTACAATTATCGTTTCTTTGTGTATGTTAATCTTTGGTTTCCATGTATTAGAGGTGGGTGACTGTCCGTCATGGCCGCAGGACCCCTCACTCTACCCCTGTACTGTATATTCACTGACGTGTCTTCATGTGTCTCTTCACTGTACAGCCCTTTTTTCCCCTCTACCTGTTCTTTGATCAGCTGTGTACATCTCTTCTTTGCCTTCATCTGTGTTCCACTGACGTCACTGCTCACAATGGAGAGTCTTTCTCTCGGCCAACACTAACTAAAAAGAATGGAATACAGTTTGTACAAACACAGAGTTACTGAGGACCATAAGTTACGGAACGCCAAACAATCCAACTCCCTATAGTATGTCTACTCTATACACGGACTAATATAGTTACTGATGTGCGTCATGATTTCTCAGTAGCACAGCAGGCCTTGAGTGTATGTAGCCATGTTAACCTCCCATCTCGTGTCTGTCAGAAGAAACTATTAGTTTCTGTCTTCAAATTATAATTTTTTTGAGTGTGTAAGCTGTGGTTGGCTCAGGTATTGAAAAATGGCTACATAATTTACTCTAGCATCGTAGAGCCAGGAACTTCTATTGACCATGTGATTTGATCTGGAAAAGCCACAAGCCTGTGTGACAAGCTGTAAGAGTTTTCTGGTTGCATCTTGTGGTAAAGAAAAACCTCTGACCATAAACATTGGCAGGAGATCATGGATAAATAATTGTCTGGAAATAATCCACCTGCCAAATATATAGAACTCTGTAATTGTTTAATATGTTCTATCCAACGTTTACATTTATGCAGGGAAATAAACTGTTCGATTTTAATAAGAATATGCCTTGGCCACAACTGAAATATCCAGAATGCTAGGAGAGTAAGACATGTTGCCATATTGAGAGGTTGAGTAAGTCGGAGAATGTTGACAGTAAAGATGGTAAAGGAAAGAGAAAGTAGGTTCAGTCGATGTGCAAAAATGAAAGTTACAACAATGGCACAAGTCCAGTCTGATGAGTGTTATTTTTTAAATCAGCCATTAGAGAGATTTGTTTTTGTTGGTTGATAGAGCTTTATTATCAGAAGAAAATATTGTGTATTATTGAAGACTTAATAAGGCCTTAACTTGTTTACAGAGAAAGCAGTAATTATTCTCTAACTAAGGAGGGGTCAAAAGCTTTCCTAATCCCTGGTGCATCCAATCACATGATTAATTCAACTGATTATGTAGTCATTTACATCAGTCACTAATCTTGAGACAAATTAAGTTACTAGATTGAGCCTGCTTATAGGGTCATTGACGTTCAAACAACCATACTCAATGGTAAATCATCCCTTCACTAAACAGGGTGGTTGGAAGTACAACTTCAAAGTGACATAGTAGAATTAGCTTTTTGCCATGACAATCCCACCTAACGTATCCCTTCTAAGGGTTCTTGTTGTGTTACTGTTTTTTCTTGTTTTTTTCACAGAAATAAAATGCTTGTAATGGCACTTTATGAATACGACTTTGTGAGAGTGTCCCTAATTTGATATTTGAGTGATATTTGTGTTGGAATTTGGATTTATAGACTATGTACCTTATAAATACAGCTTATTCATTAGAAATGGACATAGAGTAGGCTACCAATTATAAATTAAAAATGTTGTGATGAGGACATTTCTTAAATATTGATGTGTTCTAAATCCAGAAGTTTGCAAAATAATATGGCAACTGTCAGTTGGTTCTTTTTACCCATAGTCATTGCAGTTATAAAAAGTAGTGAGGTGGAGTTTATTCATATAAATATAAAATGCTAGATGCATTTAAAAATGTTGGTACCAATGATGTTTACTTCTCGTTTGCGGTGACAGAGAAGTGATTGTAGTTATCCTGCGACTGATTGTGTCATCTGCGTGCGCGAACCCATGTTCCTCCTATTTAGAGCTGACAGCGTTGCTTTGACACCGAAACGAAGAGCGCGCCTTGGACGCGCGTTTGGAAGCACGGGGACGCGCCAAGCAGTGCAGATGTGTCGCAGATTTGAGAAGTCACTGTATGTACGGGAAGATCTGTTACAAGGAAGTGGAAGAAATTTACCTCCAACTAAAACGAAAACAAAGCTCTAGTTGTAGAGCGTGGTTTAGGGAGGAGAGTACCGTTTTCGAAACGCGACACCTACATATTTATCATAGTCTGTACAGTTACTTTGTGGCGTAGATCTGAACTAACAGTGGTTATTTACATTTCTACCTGATCCGTTTATTTCAACGAGCGAGCAGAAAAATCACATGGAGCTGTCAGCGATTGGTGAACAAGTGTTTGCTGTTGAATCAATAATCAAGAAAAGAGTTAGAAAGGTAAGGTTCTCATTTTGAAAATAAATCGCATGCAGCGATATGACAGTTACACAATTTGGAGAATGTCCATTATTGGGTAGGGTATTATACAATACGTAACATAGCTTGCTATATTGGAAAACTGTTATATATCCCGCACTGATAAATACATAAGGGGGCGTGAGTGTGGGGAGTATCCCTTTAACATAACGTGCAGCGTGTTGCTATTGCCTTACAGAGAGGATGCCAGCTGACTAGAATGTGAAACAGAATTATCATATCGTAACCGAAATCTTGACTTCACCCCTGTGCATTGGCAGAAGAAACACCGTGCACGGGTTACGCAATTATTGCGCATTTTAGTAGGGTTTCGTTTTGGAAGAAAATAACAGATACATTGCGCATTTGCGAAGACGATTTTAGCTGAGAAAAAATATAGACAGCTTTCTGGGTTATTATTAGGTACAACGCGTTCGACTCTTTGTAATCATAAACGTTTATTTTTGCAAGATACTAGGGCTCAATTAAGTCCAACATGGATTTCAATACATACGCATAATGTATCTGTGGAATTAACTCAGCCTCTTATTGGACGTTGTATAAAAACAGCGGTGCGGTGGGTTCGTGACCGGATCAGCAACTCACCACTCACCCGTTCTCTAATGTGCGATGACGTCATGCAATTTAGGAGCTGTCAAAGTCGAGAAGCTAGGACAACGTCATATGGAATGCCTTCCCGTTAATGACATTTTGTGTTGTATTATTGAGAAAACAGCGCATTTCCAGGATGTGAAACGGTTCCTACGTATCTGTGTGCTTGGGAGTACTTGATACCTTGTAGCATAGCAAACTCCACCCACTCATATTGCTCTTCCCTGCTGATTTTTATTTCCAACGTTTTGTGTCACAGGGGAACGTGGAATATCTGTTGAAGTGGAAGGGATGGCCCCCAAAGTGAGTATCATCCCCATGACATCATCATATCCAGTAATCCAGAACCATGAGTCATGCAGAGTATTATAGGATGGATCAGGATTAGTAACCATAGCAATGTTTTTGTCTGTACAGATACAGTACATGGGAGCCAGAGGAACACATATTGGACCAGCGTCTGGTACAAGCCTATGAGGAGAAGTAAGTCTGAGTACAATGCATGTGAACGTACAGTGAATTACAAAAAAGTCTTACATTGCTTGCAGTTATAGTGTAGTAGTCATATTGCTTGCAGTTATAGTGTAGTAGTCATATTGCTTGCAGTTATAGTGTAGTAGTCATAGTAATAAAACACTGAACTATGATAGTAGTTTTTTAATTAACTGATCTTACAATTCCACCAGAGAACAGAAGGACAGAGCTCTAGGCTACCGGAAGAGAGGACCCAAAGCGAAAAGGTTTCTAGTACAGGTGGGATGTTTATATTTTTAGCTTTTCTTCTGTTAGAGTGGTTTAGGTTGACATACTAATGGGAAATAATCTTGGACAAACATTGCTACTGTGTTTAATAATTATGTAGCAACTTAAGTCTTTTTCCTTGTTGAGTGAGCAGAGTGATAGGCCTCTTTTTTATTCATAGAATACTATTTATACTATGGATCTCCGGAGCGCACACAAGGCCCCTGAAAAGCCTCCAGCTCGCCTACGTCTCTCCCTGACCCGCTCACTGGACTCTGAGGCAGAGGACCCGACCTATGGGGCTTGTAGACGGAGCGTGCACCCCCGCCTGGCTCACCGCAAAAACAAACCCAGGAGGTCACAGTTTGTGTGTCTGGCATCTCCCCCTGGCTCTCCTACCCCCACGCAGGACCCCACCCATGAAGACTGGAGAAGTAGGGAAGATGAAGAGGAGATGGAGGAGGCAGAAACTCAACAGGAGGAGTCTGAACGAGAGACTGAGATATGCAGCAGCATTCTGAATGGTAAGAGAGCTAGTCGGTCAAATTGACCTTACTCTAGACCAGGACACTGCATGTTTGGGAAACTGTAAATAGGTACAATGCAAGACACTAGGACCTATGGTAATAAGGTGTACTAGATAGTTGCACAAGAGCATAGCTCTCATACTAATTGATGAAATACAACCTATTTGATATTTCCATTAATTATTTATTTTGAATTCATTCATATTATTTTAGGTGTGGGGTCTGCGTCGCATAGCGGGCAAAAGTCGCTGCATTGCAGGATAGTCATGGGTTTGAGCCTGACCATGGGTTCTCTGACTTTCCGGGCTTCCTGCATGAGGCAGCACAAAATTGGCATAACGCTGCCCGGGATATGGGTTAGATAAATCAGATTATCTATCCTGCTACGTTGCTCTCCAGCGACTCCTTGTGTTCACATCGGGCGCCTGTAAATTCAATTGCAAATGTATAGTTGGTGAACGTAATCATCCCGTGCATGATCTGACTAAAGGCTTCCGTGTTGGATGAACAGTGCGAAAAAAGAATCAGCGGCTCGGGCAATGTGGTTGGATGAACCATGTGCGCGCCTCTCGTCGTCCCACAAATCTGTTCAAGGAGTTGCGGAGCTGCCGACAAGGCAGGGTTAGAGAGGGAATCGGGAAGGGAGGAAAATTGGGGAAAAATAACATATTTTAGGTGAAGATGGACAGAGATAAGCCTAATACTAGAGGGGAAAAAGCCTCAAATGAGGCCTCATCCATCCCAACACATTATCCCCCCATCTTGGAAAAGCCTTGCACTAATGCTGCGTTAGTTTATTCTCAAAGATTCGACTCGGAACTCGGATATGATGTCACTTCCACGCCTCAAGCGTTCTATTATTTTTTTTGCTCGTCCGAGTCGGAGAAAAACATGGATGCCACCCGGAAAGCTGTTGTTGCGGTAGCACTGGCCAAGTACCAGGCTCTTCAAAGCACTACATTACTAGCCTGGCAAGCGAGATCCACATCAAGATGTTGGGTCTGGGAACTCACCATTGGCAGTGCTCAATCCGAGGGGCGGGATAAACTGTTGTCTTTCAAATTCCCTATGCACGCAATAGGATAGCGCTACAACCAACCAGAGCAACGAAGTGTCCGGTCGGCAAAACTCCAAACACATCTTTCTTTTGTAAGAATGACTTCAGTGTCGTTCTTTGTTATTTTCTCAAAGAAGAGATTAACTCCAAATATACCAGAGTCTCGGCCAAAGCCGATTCAAAAGACCGCTGTTCGCCAGCAGCAGCAACCATTTCTTTGTTTTCCATAATTACATTAAGCCCGCCCACCGACTCTATACACGTTGTGAATGGCCTGACCAGAATTTGTTTTTTCCAGCTCGCAAGTCAAAGGAGAGTTGCTAGACTGACCCTAGCTGCAAATTATATTTGCTGCCGCTAGGGTGCGTCTAGATTTCTAGGCTACTACATACATTTTTTTTATTATGATTGGCTATTACCCCACCTTATCAAAATGCTTTTATGTTTAATTTATCTTTTGTTACAACGCTTGCCACGTTTAGCAACACCGGTTTGAAACAAGTCTTCATTCAGTATTTCACTGACAACAAGACTGATTCCCATACCCACAGGCAGTGATACGGACGCAGTAATGTATTGCAGTAATAGGAGTGGTTGAAATGGTCATTTAAAGAACCAAAGCGGTCCAAAAACGATGAAAACAATTAATGTTTACAAGTCACAGGGCGCAGCCATCTTGTATTCCTGCTCAGAATTCCTGCTCGGTCTCCTCTGAGTTCTCAGATTGGGATATTCGGACGTCCGAGTAAAAGGGGGCGTGTGGTGCACATTGCTAGGCAACGTCCTGAGCTCCGACTCGGAAAGATAATCGAAAGCAGCATAACATATTGGTCTGCTAGTGGTGGTGCAAGTTGGTACAGTGCTGCCCAGGGTAGATAGTCAGACATGAGAACCTTGTCACATGTCTCTTGAGTTTATGTTTAGGTCAGGCTCCTCTGTATTAATTCCCAGTAGTATAGTTGACGAATGCGCAACTTCCTACATAATGTGTTTAATAATGTAGCAACTTCATGCATCCTTGTTGAATGAACAGCGTGATAAGAATCGGACCGCTTGGCGACATGTGCTTGGAGGAAGCATGCGATTGATCCTTGACCATCCCACTCCTGATGTAGTGTTGCCAAGGAGATGAGGCTTAAACATAATTGGACATGACAGAAATTGAAAGGGGAGAAGAATGTTGCAAGCCCCCCCAAAAAAAATTATGAAGAGCACTATATAATGCAAATTACCAGGTTATTGTTACCCTAGATCACACATCACTGACTTTCTCATGAAAGAGCTCCTCATGGGACCAGTGTTTGTGAATGTTGGAAAGCTGAAATACAAATTTAAATGAAACTAACAAAGACCTCCTCATCTTAACTATGGGAAACAATAAATGGTTTTCTGTGGCGCTTAGACCCTTACACTAAACTTCTATACAAACAGAATTTTTATTTTGATACCGATACCAGGTTTAGTGCCAGAATGATACTCATTACTGAAACATATTGTGGTGAAAATGAGAGTTTATTAACTGTTTAGGTTTTTTAAACATTAAACAATATGGTGGTTGAGTAACCACCACAAGGAAAACACACACAACCTTGAATGTTCTGTTTAAATAGTTATGTGAGGTAAGTCTGCCTTAAACAGAGTTCCTTTGTCTGTTTTAGGCTGTCGGACGAGAAAACAAAATAAATAGCAAAAATACACAAATTTTATAGTAAGTAGCTGAATCTGTCATTACTTCAACCTTGTAAAAGTGACACTGCCATGTTTTAATTTTAATAAAAAACAACTTTATATAGATTATTTTGAAGGAGAGCAGTTGAATTGACAGCCTATCCATGGCCGTGTTCTCTATCATGCAACACTACAGTTAGATTCAATTAAGAGTTTTGCATATGATCTTGTATAGCTTATGTCGCCATGACGATCACCTATACTCACATATACTCAATGACAGTACATGCATACAGTATCGGATCGAGAAAGTGGACTAACTACAACATGCCAAAGTGTTGTTGTGTGGTTGGGTGCACCACAATGTTAGAAAAAACACAAATTGAAATTCATTATTTTGCCATGTAAAAATAAATATCCAGAAAGAAGGCAGTTAAGGCTGCAGCTAGCTATGTGTCGAGAAGACTGTATCTCCACACATTTATGTTTGTGGACAACATTTAATATCAGGTAGGCCTAAAAAATTAATATTCAGTGACATGTAAAGGGGTGATAACAGGGGATGTGTGGATATAAGTCTTATAATATTATTGGCATAATCATAGCTAACGTCAGTGTCTTGTGATTACAAGCATGCAACTTTAAACTAGCTACAGTGTATTTGTATTGCTATCCAGAAAAGTGTACTCAGAACTCAAAATGTAAAGACATAATATATACATTTAAAGCTGTTTACTTTCAAAAGCGAAGTAAAATCATTCACTTGCTTAATACCTGGTGACTCGGTGAGGTACGAGTAAATGTCCGGGTAAGACACCTCTGGCCACTGGGTCGGGTTGTTACACCAATTTGACACGGGGAGAATAAAGGGACAATTGAAGTACAATTTGTAAATGGTAACCAGCAAATACAATGAAATATATAACAATCTGAAAAGATAACTGACACCGAAAAGCAGTTTTAGGCCAGGGATAGTTGGAGCACTCAACAAAAAAGGCAAAAATCAGTTGCATTGATCTGTCTTTAATCCATAAATTAATATTTAAACAGTCGACTGATGTTTCGATGCCCACCTGGCGTCTTCCTTTTGTTTGTGGAAGTGCGAATGCACACCTGAACTCGTAAAAAATCTGATTTGTGTTTTAATAAAGACCTTTAATAAGAAAATGCACAAGGATATGACAGAAATTAACTTTATTAGATGAGAGTTTTTGAATGTGTGCCAATGGCAATGTTGTTCTTTTTTCCCCACGTGGGGCATAATATTGCTTTCCAATGACCTCTTTACCGTATCTATGAATCAGGCACGTCACCACACTGGTGGCTCCGGCTGAGGATCATGGGCTGAGTGGGAGGGTGGGAATGCTCATTTGAGCCTCACTGATATCTTACAAAATACCTTGCATTTTAAACCAAACTTTTGAACATCATTTCAACAGGGCTATTAAGAGCAAATTAATTATTAAAGTCATATCAAGGCAACAAAGTTATCTCATGATGTTGTTGTTGTTGGCGGTTAGCTTTTTTAAAAATTATTATTTGCCCCATTTTTCTCCCCTCTGACCCTGCCTTGTCGGCAGCTCCCCAACCTTTTGGACAGATTTGTGGGATGGTAAGGGGCACTGAAGAAGATGGTTATATGCTGGAAACATCTTGGTCAAAAAAGCAGAGTCTTTAGTAAGGCAGCAGTGGAAAAGTTCTAAATCTTTATTTTCATCTCAGAAACAGCAAAGTACAGGCAATCACAGCTGGTCAGGAACAGAGTCAGGTACATGTTCAAAAGATGTGATGAAGGTTCCCTCATCAGGATCTCCCGGGGCCAACGGCCCATGACCCCCTCTGCTTTGAGCCATAAATCATCTTCTTCCTGCAAGCTTATTATGTTTATAAGAATGAGAACAGCCATTGATGGCCTCTGTGCCCTCTTTGTAAATCTTGCACAGTCATCCTGTCAGTCATTGTGTCCTTGGCTCCCCCATCCTAGAGGGGAAAGCCCCTTGCCTATCTTTACGATAACAAGATACATCACAGGATTGTGTGTGAGATGAACTTAAATTACACTGTCCCTATGACCTAGATTATAAGTCTTAGTCAACCCTGTAGATAGGCCCCAGTGTGCTAGGTGACCTCAAAAAATATTAATAACAGGCCTTGGTGTCTCAGATGCATAACACTCTTATCTAGTTATACTGAACCACATGTCGCCCAGCTGCCGATTCTTTTCACACTGTTGACTTAACACTGATGCCTTCAGTCAGTTCATGCATGGGATGATTACCTTGACCGACTATACTTTTGTGATTAAATTTACAGGTGCACAATCTGGACACAAGAAGTTGCTTATCTAACCCAAATCCTGGCCAGCGCTATGCCAATTTGCACTGCCTCATGCAGGAGGAGATCCAGAGAACCCATAGTCAGGCTCGAACCACTGACTATCATGATGTAGACAGTCCTGCAATGCAGCGTCTTAGCCCACTATGCCACATGGACCCCCCTTCATGGCAAGCATATTTAGTACTTAGTGGAGCACCCTTTTGCTATTATGACCTGCTGCAAACGAGATGCATAGCCAGACACCAGCCTCTGCCAACGTTCCTGAGAAATCTAGCCATTTTCTCATGGGCAATGTTTTCAAGTTCAGTAGTATTTGGGGGTTTAAGTGATTCAACTGCCTTCTTCAAATCCCACCAGAGTTTTCTCTGCTGTTAGTCTCTGACAGATGGTATCAGAAATAGTTGATAAAGGAGATTCACAATCTTTGTCAATTTTACAATGGCAACAATGATGTTATCATAGCAATCTTACACTTTGCCGCCCTTTTTATATCTTTTCCACTCTCATCCCTGTTCCTTTTAATCCATCATCCTCCCTGTAGGGCAGGACAGAGCAGAAGATTGGAGTTCCATTATTGGCTCAGAGGACGTGAGCGGGTCAGAGAGGTCGGACGTTTGGAGCCCAGTGATTAGCCCAGGGGAAGTGACCGTGACTGACGTCACCATCAACTCTCTCACAGTGACTTTCAGAGAAGCCCTGGTGGCCAAAGGCTTTTTCAGAGGCTGGGGATTGGAGTTCTGAAGCACACAGCAGAACATCTCGATGAAACAGGGTCTCCTGTAGAAAGAGAGTGAAGGGGAGGAATACTGTGGAAAAAAAGAGACGGTGCAGGAGGTGTTGTTGTTGGGTTGGTAGAGTTGTCGTCATAGTCTCTTTGAACTATGTGACCTCACGAGTTCCTCATCCCTGAAGGCTGCGTTTTTTTGACCTTGTGACCTTTATACACACTAACTTCCTATTTCATTTAATAGGCATACTGTAGTGTCTAGTGCAATGGTTCTAAACCTCTTCGCAGGGACCGCTCCATGTCCTTCAACTGTTCCAGAGCTTGAATACCTGATATAGCTTGTAGAACAGTCATCAAGCATTTGATTAATGAAGCTAGGTCAGGCCCACTACAACATTTGGAACATCTAGGATGTCCTTAGGACAGGTTTCAGAACCACTGGTTTAGTGTCCAGTATATACTTACTACATTGAGATATACACAGTATACTGTCAACCATTGCCTTCTATACAAAAAGGGTGTTGTGTACTGCATCTGGACTGTTGTTATTAGAATAACATGTGGCTTAGACTTGTAATGATTTAAATCTGCTGCAAGATGACAAAATCAGCCTGCATGCCTTTCTCTCTGAGTACTTACTGTACAGAATGTTGGTTATTCACTAAAGCCCTGTGGAAAACATCCAGTATAAACTAACCTTAAAGTTCCAATGCAGCCATTTCTTAGTCTCAATTACACATTATTTCTGGGTAACAAAGAGTTTCTTGTTTTAAATCAAAATAATGGTCAAATAGAAAGAAATGTAATTTCCTAACGAAGAGCAATTGCTAATACAGCAATTTTGCTCGGACTAGCCGAAGTATGTTAGTGGGGCTGTAATAACTAGCTGTATATGCTGAGAACTTTGTATTTTTACATGTATTTGTCAGGCATTTTAATGCATTATGACAGGAAATAGGGGGAAAAAAATAAAAGATTCAGTTTTTTTGCTGCAAAAGCAGGGGATGTATTCAATCTCATGCACATGTGTACTGGAGTCAACGGTTTAGAGAGCTGGGTCATCAAAAAACAAGGAATGCTCTTGTTGGTCTGTTAACTAATTTACCATGTGATAAAGTCACTAGGAAAACAGCTGTATTGATTAAAAGGGCATTGTCATAATTTACAAAATGTCCCACTATTATTCCAACCTCATAATGTGGAATTATACTGTACATAAAACACAGAGAAACGCAGTATTCACTGTACTTGGGACTTTCAAAGTAGAAACAAATCTCTAAACGAAAGACAGACTTGGTAGCAGTCTGCTTTGTTCTGAATTGCACTGTATTTAGATGATGTGTCATCTTTGTGGAATCTTCATGGTTGGCCCCTATTGGTTAGTGGCTGCTGTTATTCCTACTTCAATCTGAGGCTGATGGAATAGTGATATGTGACTCAGTGAATTTCTCTCTGTTACCACAGTGCAGTAGGGATTTATGGAAGTGCCTGATGTTATTGTTCCTGTAGAGTTTTACTGCTTGTACACATGCGTCAGTGCTGGGCGCGCACACAAACACACAAAACCACAAACCAGAGAATGCAACACTATCTGCAGTCCCCTGTTGGATGTTTATTCATTTCAACCTTTGGTCTTGAAGAGGAATGCTAGAGAGAGGGGGTACTGAGAAAAGGAGTAATGTGTAATTCTAGTCCTCATTTTTCTATATTGATCTGTATTTATTCATTGAATTTGAATGTCTGTGTGTTAGTAAATGCAGAGGAAAATAACTTTATTATACTCTGTAGTTCAATTTAATGAAATGACTGCTATAATCATGTCAATGCTCTTATTTGATATTATTTCAAAATGTGGTTGGTTGCTTCTGCTGCTGCTTAAATATTGACTGCTGATCCAGGAAATGTTGCACTTTATGGCTTATGGTCTGATCTAAAAAGTGATGGAATGAATCTAAAAAACATCTGTCTATACTCTGTCAATGTCAAAACATATACTATAGGTTTCCACCCAATTGTCTTCAGATTTCCATGCGAGTATTCATACATTTGCATAAAGAATATACAGTATGTGAATCTTTCCACCAGTGGTGGTCTTCCACCAATAAAAGCAAATAAAAATAAAATGTTCAGCTTGTTTCCAATACATTTATTTTACGTTGTTTTCTCTTTAGAGATTTGTAACCAATTCTTATTTTATCTTTTTTTTGCACTCCCAATTCACACTGACGCTGCTACATAAAAAAAATATTTGGGGAGATTAACACATTGTTGTTTTTCATAGACAGTTATTCATGAAGTCTGAATTGTATTTCAAGAAAAAAGTTGAATTTTGTTTTTGAGTTTAAAGTTTAAATATTAGTTTGTGTTTCCATTTTTGCCCTAGCGTTCGATCTCATATCAGCAAACATGCAGATGCTTTTTAATAACAGTCCGTGGTGGATGTGAAATGGGTAGAGAAAATGGTCTCATCCATTAGTTTAATAAAAAACAGCTACCCCCTCCTATTTTTTTATTTTACATTTAAGATAACATTTCCATGTATTTCACTCCATGCCGGTAGATGGCGCTGTTGCACTGCTTCACCGTAGTTGGTTGCTGTGGAGACGTTAGCTTGAGCACTCAGAAAAAAAATCCAGCACTTGAGAAAGTCAATTTCTGTGATCTCTACATCTTTCCAACCCTCAGCGCTATCCAGCCTGTGGCCTTGTACCTGCCCAGATTCCCCTAGGTCTGAGGCTGGTAACAATTGGGGGCTCGGTCTGGGATTCAGCATCGAAAAGCGAGGTGAGCCGTCACTGCAATGGTGAGACCAGGTGTCCAAGCATCAGGGAAAGCTGCTGTGTTGCACGTCATCCAGGGAGCAACAGTCACTGGTGAGACGTAGTGATGACTACAGTAACCCCACGGTGAATGTTGATCTTCCAGACCATCAAACAGCTTTCAGCACTGAGTTCCAGTCAATTTCAGTCAGTTGCCAGGGCAATTGAAGATGGCGGTGGAAGCAGTGAGGGCCTCAGTGAGCCAGAGCTCTATGACTTCATCATCAACTAAACCAGGAGCGAGAGGTTGAAGGCAATGGAAGATGAAGGCATGGGTCAACTCCTCTCCCTCCAGGACCTGCTGCAGGAACCGACATCGACAGACTCCGGGTCTGCTGCGGTCTATGTTTCTACCATTCACCTGGACGCCACACTGATGCCTACACACCAATTCTCACCTCCATCCACAAGGGACATCCACACACATTCATCAGTAAAAGGTCCCCCCCACCCATCCTCCATGGACATGCACACACACACACACACGTCAATCATGAACAGACATTCATGCACCGGTTACTACGGGGAGACCAGCCCAGCCAAGCGCCACTGGCACCCGTGGTGCCCAACATGGTAGGACAAGCCTGTCCTCAACTTTAACAGACCAGGTAGGAAGACTGTCTGATGTTACTGCTCTGCTTCCACGTAGAGAGTGTAAAATATCCAGTGGTCAGATATCTGACACGGGTTCTGAAATTTCCTTTAATGGTCATTGTAAGCAGATTGATGCTGCTTTACAAGAGGGGTTTAGCAAGGCTGAAACTATTAGAGCTGTACTTAAGATAATTAGGCCAGGTACATTAAGGGAAATGCTCACTAACCATGATGATCTAACAGTGAATGGTTTAAAAGGTTTCCACGCTCTCACACCAAGGATAAAATTGTAACCGAGCTCTTTCGATAGCTCAGTAATGCTGGACAACATGACCGGGAGAGTCCACAGCAATTTCTAAATAGGCTTATGAGGTTAAAACAGAGAGTTATTTTTGAGTCACAGCAACCTGGTGTAGAGTTTAGCTATGACGGAAGGCTTGTTCAGGGTATTATTTTACACACACTGTACCAAGGTCTAAATGAGAGGAACACTTGCAGTGCCTTGCGAAAGTTTTCGGCCCCCTTGAACTTTTCGACCTTTTGCCACATTTCAGGCTTCAAACATAAAGATAGAAAACCATAATTTTTTGTGAAGAATCAACAACAAGTGGGAAACAATCATGAAGTGGAATGAAATTTATTGGATATTTCAAACTTTTTTAACAAATATAAAACTGACAAATTGGGCGAGCTGACTGCCCAAGTGTCCTCACTGACCAAACACATGACACTTGTTGACAAGTCTGCAGAACTTGTATAGTCTGGGTGCCCTAGCACATCTGTTAGTTATCCACAGTCACGGTCAGCTGACAAAAAGTGTAGATGCCACGACTGCGTAGTGAGCGGAACCATGAGCTGTCCTCATTGTTTTGTCTGTGGGCAGGCAGGACACCGAGCTATTGGCTGTTTACAGAGGTAGTCGTTGGGAAATGGGAGGAGGTTGCTGGAGCAAGGCAACCAATGACTGTGAACAGCTTTCAGCCCACTGTTAACATCAAGCCGCGACCCATACCATGCCAAGCAGACCCAAAAAACTGCATCTCGCAGCTCATAGGGAAGCGTTGTACCATCTCCTGCAACATCAGGGGTGTCCTAATTAAAATGCTTTTAGATTCAGGGGCTCAGATGACGATAGTCAGCAAAACCTGGATAGACAGAGCATTAACCCATGTCAAAATCCAACCACTTCAGTCCCTCTTTGCTAATCAGCCTTTTGAAATATCAGCTGCAAATGGTACCCAAGTTCCCCTTGATGGATGGGCAGAGGTTAACCTAAGATTTGTAGTGAGTGCCATGGGTCGGTGACAATTGGAGTGCCCCTACTGGTCAGTCAGACTTGTCACTGTCCTCTGTTTGGTAGTAACCTCATAGTTGAGAAGAGCATGACAACACTGTGAATGTGACTGCTATCCTGTCTGATGCTTTAAGTGTCCCCGAGAACACAGTTGAGGCTTTGGTCTCTGCCCTTCAGATAACCACCACTGACGAGACAGCCTGTGTGTACTGTACACACATAAGAAAGGTGTAACTATCCCTGCTGGTAGAGTCTATGAAGTCAGGTGCCGGGTTAGAGGGCTGCCAGGGAACCGTACCATGCTGTTCCAGCCTCTTATAGAAAACACCTACCCTGAGGGTCTAGAACTTCTCCCTGCCTTAGTTGACATTCCTTATGGGCCCTCAAAATGCATTAAAATTCCCATCCAAAATTCACGCCAACATGCTATTTATTTGACCCAAAAAATCACTCTCGGCACTCTTGAGGAAGTGGCTGACGTGAAACCTGTCCCGAGTCTTGAGCACATGCCGCATGACATTGTCCAAACCTTTTCAGCTCAGTTAAGTACAGATCCAATGACTTACCTGAACCAAAAGCAAGACAGACAGACCAGGCCTAAAGCTAAAGACAAGTGGCACCCCCCTGTTGATGTATCACATCTAGCTGAGGATGGACAGATGCTAGTTAAAGAAATGTTGTTTGAGCAGTCTGTTGTGTTTGCCAAAGACGATGCTGACATTGGTTGTATTCCTGACCTCCAACTTAGAGTCAACCTTACAGATGAAACACCGGTCCAAAAGTCTTACAATTCCATTTTAATGCCCTTGTATGAAGAGGTAAAAGAACATGTTCAGAAATTCGTTGACTGTGGTTGGATCAGAAAATACACCTCATCATACTGTGGTCTGTGTGAGAAAAAAGGACATGAGCCTACATCTCTGTGTTGACTTCTGGGGACTGAACAACAAAACCATCCCTGACCGCCACCCCCTTCCACGCATCTAAGATCTGCTTGACAATTTACGAGGCAACTCATGATTTTCCATACTTGACCTGGGCAGAGCTTACCACCAAGGCTTAGTTG
This sequence comes from Umbra pygmaea, assembly GCA_016801145.1. Classification (NCBI taxonomy): domain Eukaryota; kingdom Metazoa; phylum Chordata; class Actinopteri; order Esociformes; family Umbridae; genus Umbra; species Umbra pygmaea. The sequence goes on from JACXGM010001388.1 coordinate 40,672, forward strand.
AAGAGACCTGCCGGCAACTGACAGCTTTTACCACACCTTGGGGATTTTACGATTGGGTACGCCTCCCATTTGGGCTCACCAATGCTTCGGCAGCCCTCCAATGCAGCATGGAGGGCGTGTTGGCTGGTCTAAGAGATGAATGCTGTTCTCCTTACCTGGATGATGTGCTCTGCTTTTACAAGACTTTCCAGGGCCATGTTCAGGACATAGGACAATGTGTTTTGCTTTAGAGAGCATGGTGTGAAACTGCGCCCGAAAATGTGTGAGCTATTCAAACGCCAAGTGAGATAAGTATGACGCCTGGTCACAAGTGAAGTTGGGAGAGAGCCAACGAACATTGGAGAGGTCCAAGATCTACTTGGTTTCTTGGGCTACTATCACTCATTCATCCAGGACTTTTCCAGAATAACCCGGCCACTCTTTAAGCTTCAAGAACATCCTGCCCCATCCAACAAGAATCCTGTTGCAGCCAAGTCCACCCAAAAAGTCAAGAAATCATCGATGAGTCAATTCGTGATCCGGTTGAAAGGGAGTGGATGGAATCCGAGAGACAAAGACCGGAGTCCAATACAACCAGGAACACAACGGCTTATACATGAGTGAAACAGGCTCAAACTGGATAATGGTATTCTGTACAGGCATGCAGGAGAAAATCAACAACCGGTCCTTCCTAAAGCACTCAAGTCAACTGTGCTCAAACACCTGCACGATGACATGGGAACCGTTGGCACTGATAAAGTCATCCACCTCGCAAGACAATGGTTCTTCTGGCCTTTTATGGAGCGCGACATCGAAGACTATGTCATCCGCCAGTGCCCATGCATCAAACAAAAGCGACCTGCTGTCCATGAGAGAACACCAATGGGCTCAATCACAACTAGTGCATCTTTTGAGCTGCTCTCTGTTGATTACCTTCACCTTCATTCCAGTAAAGGAGTATACGAGTACATCCTTGTGGTACTAGATCACTTCACCTGTTTTGCTCAGGCCTACCCAACTCGAAACAAGTCTAGCAAAACAGCAGCTGAAAAGATCTTCTACGACTTTATCCCACGCTTCAGGTACCCTCAAATGCTCCACCATGACCAGGGTCGGGAATTTGAGAACACCCTGTTCCAGAGACTTCAGTAGCTGGCAGGAATCTCTCGCTCCCAAATTACTCCTTACCATCCACAGGGAAACCCTGTTGAATGCCTAAACAGAACACTTCTCCAGATGCTCAGGACGCTCCATGAGGAAAATTAGGCAGATTGGAAAGACCATCTCCCCAGCATAGTCTATGCCTACAACTGCATGAAGCATGAGTCTACAGGCTACTCACCGTTCTTCGTCCTCAGACATCCACAGCTGCCCATTGACCTTGTATTCAATCTCGACCCAGATTGGCAGGGAAGAGACACGGCAGGAGTATGCACAGACTGGGCTTCCCGGATGCAGGATGCATACCGGATTGCCTCTGAGAACAGCAAGAAGTCTTTAGAGAAAGGGAAAAGACACTACGACCAAAGTGCCAGAGGAGCCTTGCTGCAACCAGGTGATCGTTTGCTTGTCAAGAACCTGTCGGAGAGAGGTGGCCCAGGCAAACTTTGATCTTACTGGGAACAGAAGATCCACCGTGTAATAGAGAGGCTGGGAGATGGACCTGTATATCGAATCCAAGCTGAAACAGGTGACCAGACCATCCAGGTGCTCCACCACAACATCCTCTTACCTGTCAGTGACTGGCCAGTCAGCCATGAGGAACGTGGTCTTGGTGTGGAGCAGAAACCCCAACGACAGAGACGTCATATGCCACCCAGAGAAGCAAATAAGTCTGATGTCAGCACCTCAGATGATGAGGGGGTGTGCCCCTGCAACCTCAGACCCTTGCCTGTGTATGAGAGGAGGGCAGTCAGACACCACCCACCTCAACCCAAACTACATAGTGAGCTGAAGGTGGTGTCTCCAGAATATCAACCATTGAGCCGAGCACCTGAGTCTGAGGATGTATGGTGGCCAGGACCAGATGATCCTTTGGTGACAGCAGAGCCAACGCCTGTACCAAAAAGGGTAGATCCATCCCCAGCTGTGGAAGTACCAGAACAACATCAGGATGATGCTGTGGAGAGTGTACATCCTCAGGATCCTAAGATAGATGTTGTTCCCTAGCTAGTAGGAGAGGTAGATCAGGAACTGCGAAGGGCCACTCGACCATTCAAACCCAGAAACATCTTCATGTATGACCAGTCAGGAGAACCTTCCTATCAGCATTGGAGGATGGGAACTAATGCCATGTATTGTACACCTTTTTCCAGGTCTGCCTATCCAGTGTTTCATGAGAAATGCCACTATCCTCCCCCAGCTGTATGGACGAACAGTAGAACTGCCATTGACCAGGACATTGAAGGCATTGACATTGACATACAATCTTACCTTCATACTTCTTTCCTGTGATTGACATACTGCAGGCTTACTTCCTGTTTAGATTGATGACTCCTGAAGACCATACATACCTGACATATTGACCGATAGTGTGTGAGTACCACTGTAGCCAGTAGTCCAGTTTAGTTCTGGATATCAGGAGACATCTTTTAAAGTAGGGGAGAGTGTAATGGGTAGAGAAAATGGTCTCATCTATTAGTTTAATAAAAAAAACAGTTGCCCCATTCTATTGTTTTATTTTATTATTTTTAAGATAACATTTATGTATTTCACTCCATGCCGGTAGATGGCGCTGTTGCACTGCTTCACCGTAGTGGGTTGCTGTGGAGAAGGTAGCTCGAGCACTCAGAAATGAAATCCAAGGCTTGAGTCAGAATTTCTGTGATCTTTACTTCTTTCCAACCCATAGCGCTATCCAGCCTGTGGCCTTGTACCTGCCCAGATTCACCTAGGTCTGAGGCAGGTAACAGATGCATGTGGTTTTTAAATTATATACTCTGCTCAGGCCAGTTAACTTGTGTCCAAGAAATAGCCTAGAAATAGCCTGATGGACAGTTTTCATGAGTTGACCAATTTAAGATGAATGTCCGTCTTGAAAGCCTAAACAATTAGCATTCTTCCTACATGATCAAATTGGTCTACATGCAAAGCTCAATTGATTCAAATGAGTCAATCAGGAGTTTATTTCAAATTATTGCCTCCATGGAGAAGATCACAGATCAGAATCTGATAATACATTATATTATTAACATTACATTTGTATCTCCACGTTTGCTGGTAGACTAGTCTGGTTTGGGCATAATGATCTTGCAACACTTTGCACTGGGTATTTGCACAAGGGATAGACATTCAGGTAGCCTATTTAATAATTATTTCACAGAAGAGATGTTTTTTGGTTACAATACATGGTATGTAACTTGTGCCCAGGAAATCTTGAAGACAGACGTGTGTTGTGTTTTTACTTCACAGACAACTATCTTGTCTTTACATTTTACACTTTCCACCGGTTTGAGACCCCTGATCTAAACTATAGTCTACCTACAGCAGGGGTTTCAAACCAGTTCCACATAGGGCCTAGTGTCTGCAGGTTTTCGCTTTGAAATTGTACCTGACTGACTGAATCAATTGGTTAGGATCTCCCCTCACCTGGCAGTCTAGGTCTTAATTGGGCTCTAATTGAAAGGAAAGACCAAAAACCAGCATACACCAGGTCCTCTGTGGAACCGGTTTGACACCCCTGACATACAGGGATCTCCAGCCCTGGTCCTGGAGAGCTACCGTCCTGATTGTTTTCATGCCAACACTGATTTAGCCAAACTAATAATAATAATTGTCTTGGAGAGAAAATTTGCAGGATGGTAGCTCTACGGTTGGAGATTGATGGCCGCTGATGGAGATGCACATGTTAGTTATAGAACATGTATTTTTATCGGATTCTGGTCTGTTTTTGAGACTTATCTGGCAGAGCTTTCTTCCCAGGAGGGTATGTCGTACTCTTTAGCCAATCAGATTTGAGCTTACAGTTTAACCAATCATAAGCCACATTCAGGGAGCACGGTTCTGCGCACCTTTTTGCCTTTTTACCTTTTTTTATGAATTAATTAGACTGAAAATTAAGCCTTTACATTAGTAATCCAGCATGGAAAGCGAAGAATGGGATGCGGGAAGTAAAATGTTTTTGGACAATAGTGTATTGTGACTGAAAACATAATGAGGACAGTGTTGATAATGAAGCATCCAATATCCCATGTTTAACTAAGCACATTGTTTAGCCTAATTAGGCTAATTAATCATTTTCCATTGGTCATGCATTATATCTGGATACCACGTTACATTCAGAAATCATAGAGTGAATTTTTAAACCTCCAGTTATCAAGTTTGCATCTACTACTATAATAGAATAGCTACTATAAGCTATTCTACTATAATAGAATAGCTTCCAACGCAACTGTTGAATTGTCTCAATACAAGACAATGTTCAGAGCTTGCAATGGGTCGTTAGCAATGCTAGATATTTTGAACAAAAATATACATTGGTGTAATATATTGTGGCGAGCTGAACAGAAGAATTTGGCGTGACACAGAGATTGATTTTATTGGAGCAATTCCTATGTCCTGTAGACCGCTCAACTCCAGGAAGAGTAACACTTTTTATTGTGCCCTTCAATTATCAACAGTGAACATCATCTCCGGTCATACAAGGTAAGCACTCTATTTAGGTCATTCCCACTCTCCCCATCAATGTAACACCACAACTCAACAGTTAAATAACCACATAACATTAATCCCAATAACAAAGCATAATCACTTAAAAATAACAGTTTTTAGCACAGAACAGTGCCCATTACCCATAATTCCTTGCACTCCCTAACTACAATGCAGTTTGTGACTAGTGAGCACCGAGATTGCTACAATATTTTGATGTTATAGGCTATTCACAATGAACTTAATGGTGAGTAGTCTATCACGAAATCATCCCAAAAAAGTACAGAGACTATAGTGGCAGGAGTCAGGTAAACAACAAAACTGATCAGCTCTCCTGCCAATCAGGAGCAACACCACGCTTGAGGGTGTTTAACCTACAGTCTATGGTGTTAACCCATTGGGGAGCTGAAAGAGAAAACAATGAAAAAATACTTTTAGACGAATCGCAATCATTGAGGACAATTACGTGATTCCTTAACATTGGTGGGAACATGTCCCCACCGTCCCACCCTAAATTTAAGCCTATGCGTCCAACCACATGTTTCAGAGCTACTGATTCTTTTCCAGCCCACAATCACATGAATTACATTCTGAGGAAACTATTTTGCAAAAATGAAATATGTGAAATATGAGAGAGTCTACATTTGTAGTGAACTTAATTTAAAAACCGAATAACGTAAAATATGAATATATGAATATCATGATGGAGCGTGTAAGTAGCATAGGTCGGGGATGGTGGCCACTCTCGTCCCGGTGTTTGTAAGTTGAAATCCAGATGGACACTGTGTTTATTTTTTGTTCTTCATTCCACCATGATGCAGATGTGTTGCACGTGTTTCTGTAGGCAGACGATTGTATGATTTTTATGTTAAACCTAACCTTGACCTTAGTATCGTCATTCCTAACCTTAAAGGTACACTGTGTAGTGTTTTAAGTATTTGATTAGCTAAAATAAATGTCCTCATTCATAAATATGTCCTCATTGGTGTAAAATTACCTCTGCCAATGATCTGACTTAACCTCATAAGTGAAGAATGTCTTTTCTGTATTTACATTGGACGGGCAATTCCAAGGAGGCTTCCATGTCGTTCCGCCATTTTGAAAAACTATAATCGCTGAGAGAGACATGAAGCACTAGCCTACCTGTCTAGCTAATCCACAATGCGTTTTTGTTCAGAGCCAGCATCACGGGACTGAAACCAACTGAAACGGAGATGCAGTTTGCAGTTTGTTTGAAATTACGAACCTCATCACCCGAAAGAACTTGATGAAGCACTATTGGAAGACATGTTGTCATAGCTTCTTGGTACATAATGGCTATCGTAGTTGCAACACACATTTGAAAAAGTGAGGCGCTACAGAGCACATTTAGTTTAAATGCAAAATACAATTTCACCACTAGATGGGTGAAATTCCTACACAGTGTACCTTTAACCGCTATTAACCTCATGCCTATCCTTAACCCTAACATTAACCGTGAATGTTGGAATATAATTTTAAATGCTATGGAATGTATGAAATGTGTGGAATGTGATTGAATTTACAAGAGCCCGATCTGCACACAAGGAGTTGCTGGAGAGTGATGTGGCAAGGCAGATGATTTGGCATATCCAGGGTGCTAAACCCCTATTCCTCATCAGTGTTGACCACCCTCACCTGATGACCCCAATTGAACCGGTCCTTTTGGGACCTTTGGGTGGGCCCGCAGCTGTTTAGACCAGGCTGGGCTGGACACTTCAGGGCCCAGGAAGGTAATATAGCAGAGCCTGTTGCCACAGCAGTGCTTTTATACGCCGATCAGCCCGCAGAAGACAGAGAGTCTAAAGCCTTTGAGTCTGTATGACAGGAACATCCTTTTCATGAACAGTACACATTATACAGGATTAACAGCTTCAAGGTTCAACAAACTTAACCCTCATGACTCACAGACATTATGGTCATTTCATGCAGAAGTCCTGAAACGTCAGAGGAATTTGTACTACCCTAACACTTCTGGTGATAATTGTGCATTCTTTACGTGCAGGTTGATGTGGCACCTCCCACATGGATTGATTCAGCTTTCCCTGCACATCTTCTCTGTCATCGTGTGTACTGTCATTAGGCTCATCTGCCTGAACAAATGTTTATTTGTTTTTACGAGTTGTTTTCCTAAGATGGCGCCTGTTACGCCACTACTGCTGACCTGCTGGTGTGACCACATTGCACGATCTTGGCTCATAACAATTTGAGTCAATGAGACCTGGTTGCCACCCTTTCTTAGTTTCAATGTGGATCGAGCTTCCTGCTTGCAACTCTAGCAGAGCTTTTGCTCCTTTGTTCTAGTAGCACTCTCGTTTTCTCTGCTGAGCTGCCAGTGCCTGATGAACATCCCTGGGTGTAGTCAGTCTCAAGACTTCACTGGCTGCTGGTAAAGTGCTCCTCAGGACTCTTCCCATAAGAACCTGTGCTGGAGAATACACCATACCTGTGATGGGAGTGTTCCTCAACGAGAGCGGAGCAAGGGGGTGATCCAACCCCAGACAGTTCCGCCTTTTTCAAGATGCGTTTTACAGTTTTGATTTTTTCTTTCTGCTAGCCCGTTTGATTGAGGGTAGGCTGGACTTGAGTGTGTTAACTTAATGCCCCACTCTGCTGCAAATCTTTTCATCTCGTAGCTGGCAAACGGTACATGATCACACACTAGCTCTTTTGGGATGCCATGCCTAGCATATATTGCTTTCATTAATTCATTTTGTCAAAAACTGTGCGTGCTGTCTTTTCTCTAATATTCGTTACCTCAGGAAACTTTCACATGTAATCAACAATTAGAAGAAATGACTGACCTCTGATTTTAAAAATGTCTACAGCTACTCTTCCTCCATAGTTGAGAACTTCAATAGGCATTTTGCCATGGCAGGTCGTGCTTTCCATCTGGCAAATCTCACCCTAAATAATAGCCCTCCATCCTCTGCAGCCTCCACCCAAAGACGCCCACGTTTCTCCTTTAACAATGTCCAGACAGCTGATGTTCTCAGGGAGCTGCAAAATCTTAACTCCTTCAAATCGGCTGGACTAGACAATCTGGACACCTCCTTCCTAAAACTGTCTGCGGTATTTATCGCTACTCCCATCACCAGCCTTTTAAACCTCTCCTTTGATTTGCCAGAGATCCCTAAAGACTGGAAAGCTGCTGCAGTAATCCCTCTATTCAAAGGGGGTGACAGTTTAGACCCAAATTGCTACAGACCAATCTCCATCCTGCCCTGTCTCTCTAAAATGTGTGAAACCCTTATTAATAGACAAATTATCCACCATTTTGAATCGCATCACAGCCTTATTGACATGCAATCTGGTTTCCGAGCCGGTCGTGGGTACACCTCAGCCACACTCAAGGTCCTAAATGACATCATAACCGCTATCGACCATAGACACTACTGTGCAGCAGTGTTCATTGACCTGGCCAAGGCTTTTGATTCTGTCAATCACATCATCCTCATTGATAGATCAAAGAACCTGGGTTTTTCTACTGACTGCCTAGCCTGGTTTGCAAATTATTTCTCAGACAAATTTCAGTGTGTCAAGTCAGAGGGCCTACTCTCCAGACCTCTGTCTGTCTCTATGGGGGTGCCTCAGGGTTCAATTCTCGGGCCGACTCTATTTTCTGTATACATCAATGATGTTGTTCTTGCTGCAGGTGACTCTATGATTCACCTGTATGCAGATGACACCATTCTTTATACATCTGGCCCGACGTTGGACTCTGTGTTAAAAACCTTCAAGTAAGCTTTAATAACATACAACACTCCTTCCATTGCCTCCAACTACTTTAAAATCCTAGTAAAACTAAATGTATGTTCTTCAAACGATCACACATTGCACCTGCCTGCCCTCCAAATATCACCACACTTGAAGGGTTCGTGCTGGAATATGTAGACCACTACAAATACATAATCAGTGGGGGTCATTGATATCAGAAGAGAAAAAAAAGACTGAGTTACTATGTGATCTCCTCTGTATTTCTTGTTCTTGTTGTTAACCAGCTACCGTACACAGACGCACATTCTATTAGCCAGCTAGGTGACACCCTATAAAACATTTTGCCAAGCTGCCTGGTTGGCTCAATAAGATCTGGTTAGACTCTTCACTCTCTTTCCAGACCCACATCAACCAGCTCCAATCAAAAATTAAGTCCAGAATTGGCTACCTATTTCGTAATAAAGCCTCATTCACCTTTCCAGCCAAACTTGCCCTTATTAAAATGACCATCCTTCCATTACTAGACTTTGGTGATTTAATTTACAGATCTGCATCAAACTCTCTTCTTCGAAAATTAGATGTTGTGTACCACAGCGCCATCCGTTTTGTCACCAATGCTCCATATAACACCCACCACTGCAGTCTCTTTACACTATATGGCTGGCCTTCACTACACACCCGGTGGCAAACACACTGGTATCATCTAATCTACAAGTGTCTCGTAGGCAAAACCCCACCTTACCTAAAATAATTAATCCCCAGAGCAACACCTTCTCTCAATCTGCGTTCAAGCAGGTTTATAACTCTGGTTGCCACTAAAGCCCGCACCTCCTTTGGCCGCCCGCACCTCCTAATTCTCTGCTGCTAATGATTGGAATTTTCTACAAAAATCCCTGAAGCTTGAATCCATTGTCCCGCTACCCACCTTCAAAGCACTACTAACTAATCTACTGTCAGACCACTGCACATGTTAATCCCACCCAACCCTCTTCTGTCGTTATGCACTTTGCACAATCTAACCAGCATAGCTGTCTGTATATTTTGTATACTCCATCTCCCACAGCCCCGGTCATAATGCCACTTACCATAGAGTTATTTATGCACAGCCACTTTGTACTTCAACAATTGTACCCATCTACCTCAGCCCCTAATCTTCATTTTTTCTTCTTCTAACTATTTGTATTGTACAACGCCAAGCGACTGTATTCACCAATCTACCTCCTTGTATCGACATCTGTTGCACTACTTGTACAAATGCCTAATTGTTTGACCTGCACACTGTATTATTTATTATACATTCACTGTTTTATTCTCTGTTTTTACTATTTATTGTGCACTCCTTGTCTTGTAATTTTATGTGTAACTTCTTGTTGTCTGTACCTCAACACTTTTATCTTGGCCAGGTCGCCGTCTCAAATTAGAAAATGTTCTCAACGTGCACACCTGGTTAAATAAAGGTTAAATAAAATAAAAAATAAAAAAATAAAATACTTTTAACCAGGGTAGCTCTGGGGTTTCATGAGGAATGAGTGGCTCTTTCTGGTTCCTGGGCTGGAACTGTTGGCATGTTTGACATGTCTCAACCATCTATTCAGTGTTTGGTCATCCCAGGCCAATACAGAAACTTTCTACCATGCAATTTGTGCGTTGGATTCCCTGGTGTACAATATGTAGTTCCTGCAGCATCATTGATCTCATCGACTCAGGAATTAAGATTATGTCTGATACCAGCAATACGCCAACTTGTATTGCCACTGAGTGTCTAACAGGCCAGTACTGTTGGATTGAGCAATCAAGCTGTTTTCTGTGGGCCGGCCAGCCAGTCTTTGGGTTTTCATGAGCATATGGAGGGTACTATCTCTTGCAGTAGCTTCTGAGTTGTTTTAGCATTTCCACACTGAGAGCTTTAAGCGCATATACAACCCTTTTATCACTGAGATCATCTGTAGATGAATGTTGGCCTTCAGCAATGGCGAGTGACAGTGCATCAGCCACCAGCATTTGCCAGCTGTGTACCGGACATTGAGGTCATATCTCTGCAGTTGTAAGAGCATAAACTGGAGTCTTACTGGTGCTTTGCTCAGTGGTTTTTTGAAGATAGCCTCCAATGGCTTATGGTCAGACTGTATGTTTACACTGTGCCCATACATTTGCTGATAGAATTTCTTGGCAGAAAAAACAATTGCCAATAGCTCTTTCTCAAGTCATATACTATCGGCTGCCCCTCCTGCAGCGAACATGATCCTAAGCTATCTTTTAATGCGTCAGTCTGTATAGTTAGTGTTGCGTTGGGAACCTACCCGAGAACCGGTGTGTTGGTCAGTGTCGTTTTAAGTGCAGACAGCACCTTGTCATGCTCTGGTTGCCACTGGAATGCTGTCTTTTCTCAAAAGGTGTCTGAGATGAGCTGTGAATGATGCCTCACCCAGGATGAATGGAGCTAGATATCATACCTAGCAGGCGTTGCGGTGCTTGTCTGTCTGTGGGTTCTGGCATGCTCACTACAGCCTGTATCTTGCCTTTGTCTGATTTCACCCCCTGTTGAGTTATCACATGTAAGTTGAGTTATCACATGAAGTGTACACTCTTAACCTTGTACTTAATCTTGTCAGGGTTGAATTTTACATTAAACCGTTTCGCTCGCTCCAAAACTTCAGCAACAATCACATCATGTTTCGTGGCGGCTGCGACAATCATATCATCAGCTACAATGTGCACACCTTCTATGTCACCAAACACTTAGTTGTTGTGCTGCTGGAAAACGTCACTAGCAGACTTGACACTGAACGGTAGGCATTTAAACCTGTGTCTGCCCCATGGAGTGTTGAATGTGCACAGTAGGGAAGAGTCAGTGTCAAGCTTGATCTGCCAGTAACCATCCTTTTCATCTAAATTGTAGAAAATCTTTCTGGTGAGCTTGCACAGTACATATTCAGTTGTTAAAATAGAGAAGTGTTGATGACAAACACTGTTGATCTGTGCCTTTGCTGCCTCTGCTGCTCTACAAATGTCCACGGTTTTCTCAAGAGTTAAGTTGACTTCTTTTCTTAAGTCTTTCCTTTAGATGCTGGTCATTGATGCTGAACACAATCTTGTCTTATCATGTCAGCCTCTGCTGAGCCAAACTCACAGTCTTTGCTTTTTTTTTTACCTCAGTCATGTACTTGTCAATATTAACAGATTCAGGCATGGGTTACGCCCAAAACTGAAAACTGATGCCTCTCAAATACATATTGTTTTGGCAAGCAATACTTCTCTAATGCTGTTATTATATCGAGTTGTACACCTCTAAGGCTTCTACTAATGCGTGGAGTAGCAACAAAACGCAAGTTCGGGTTAATAAAAAAATAACATTCTGACATCATGTTATATTCCTCTTTCTTTGTGCATTAAATGATGTGCATTCACAAATACGTGTGCTTCAAACCACATATTTATTCAACAGAACATCCTCGCTTGCCTCAAAACACACTCAGCTCATAACCGGAACTAACATGATCACACCAGATGCTCTTCATATAACCCAGACCCATGAGAGCCCCCTAGTGTCGCTAATTTGCACCAACACTAATAGTGCATAACACAATACACTACAGTTGTCACGGGCTGTGTCTCAATATGCACACTACATACTACATTCCAAAAATACCTACTGCGCACATGGAGGTAAAGTATGAACTATTAAGTATATAGTAAGCGAGTATGCTAGCATTGGAACATACTAACACGTCATAACATTGCATCTAAAATTAGACCATTTCCACGAGCGATGGAGCCCGCAAAGTTTGAACATTAAACATTTGGCACAACCTGTTCGTATTTCATTTAAACTTTAATAATATTGGTACAATAACTAAAAAAACTCATGTATTGACATGTTTATTATTACCTAACTTTTGGATAGTTAGCCTACAATTAAACACTGCCAAAGAAGGACTGGCTTCAGGAAACCCCTCCTATTCTGTGTCACAAAGGATTGTGGGCTATATCAGCCCAAAAAGCATGCAGGGTTGCATACTTCGAAAATCTCCAGGACGTAGTAGACCATCTGGAGACTTTTGACATACTATATAGCATACTATGGTTTGGAACATACAAATTTTAGTCTGGCATACTATATAGTATACATACTATGCATACTGAGACAACACGTGTCAGTGGGGCTGTAAAATGTGTCGCATGCACTAGTTTGAGAGTTTCAGTTAGAGAATGATTATTTTAATTATTTTAAAAAACATCTTGAATACTCCCACAATAAATTTAATGTCAATAATTCGCTGATTATTTTAGACAAATTTGACATTGCTAAAATTAAATTTTTTAACAAATTACATCACATATTACGTAAGAAATCAGATGCTAGGCATGCAACGTTAGGCAAGACCATAGAAATAGAATTTCAAAAAGGAACGACTCTACACTTTGTCTGGCGTTAGCTTATCTGCAAAACTGGAAAATCTACATATGGTAAGAATTATCAAAGATCTATTATCTATGTAACTCGTTCAATGATACAAACTGGCGTATATTAGTTTTAAAGTTAGAGGAGAAGAAAAGGCTCATTAACAGTTAAGTGTCCAACAGAGATTATTTAGATCTCGTCCAGCTCTCGAGACAAGTTAACAATATTATCTAACTGTAGTTTGTAATATTAGCATTTATTGAATATATTTTGATGACTTACCAATAGAATTATGAAGCAACTAAATCCACCACTCTCCAAGTTCTCTTCACCAACAACAGCACAAAACTCACTAGTGAGTCCGTGAATTGCCGAAAATCGGTTTATGTGGAAATGAGCCATTAGATCTTTGCAACGGAATGGTACTTACAAAAATGGCTGCCGCTCGACCATTCTGCTACATTGATTTGAATTGGAATGGCCTTCTATTCATTCTATCTCCATGGTTCTACTCTACAGCTCCTCACTGTAACAGAAGAGGGGCAATGTGTCAAACCGAAGGAATAAAATTAATAAATAAAATAAAAAATTAATAAATTAATAAAATTAAGCACGCTCCCTTCCTCACGAGCTGCGCTCATCTTTGTACCTGACCGTTGGTAGTTGGGGCGCAGGGTGGTAGTTGGGGCGCATGGTTGTAGTTGGGGTGCAGGGTTAACTGATAACCACAGCATGTAACCATGGATGTATTAATAACTAGATGGAATGATCTCATTCATTTCAACTGAGAGAGCTTGAAGCCAAATTGAACAACTTTTTAAATGATAGCCAAGCATACTGCGCAGCCTCAGCTGAGCGTGATGACGTAGATGTGATGTGAGCAACGTCTCTGAAAGCGGTAATTTTTATGTTAGATGCGCCTGAAGAAATCTGCTGCCATTTGCATAGACAGCGTTCCGAATCTTGCTCATGTAGAGACTTGAGACCATAGTAGCAACCTTTGGTAAGTATTCTGATTATTTTTGTAATTTTGCATAGTATTTATTTATTCTAAAATATAACACCATGACATTCAAGAACGGGTGACATTAATTCATACCCAATATATAGGAGATAGGCACAGGCTAATTATTGCTAATTCAAATGCTAGTTAACATTAGTAATTAAACTAACTGCTAACGTAAGTCGAAACTGTCATTTATTTAACTGCCGTGGCACCGCATATTTTAAATATTATTTAAGCACGATGAAATTAGGCATTGGTAAATATAACATGCTTGCTGGACAAGAATTAACATGGTTAATTGATGCACATGTTGTATAACGTTTATAGTCGCCGAATATAACCACAAAGTGGCGTTAACTGTAATTTACATTGCAAGAGAAATGGAAAAGTCAGTCATATACAAGCTATTCAGTAAATCATTTAGGAGAAAAGCGTCTGCTTTGGCCTGGTAAGTAATAGATAGATAATATTACTAATGGTTGACCTTTTCATTTTTCACAAGTTCAAATATAACTGCAACTTTTAACTGCACTCCTTTACACAAACCTAACAAAGGTAAGCCATGTAGCTATAGTATAATTTAGATTAAATTTGAATATGTGAATCAACACATTGACCGTGAGAAAGTAAAATAATAAATGAACCATGTGTGTTAACAAATGTGTACTGACAATGACAAAACACTCTTCTGATTGTATGCTATTAACAGGTCTATTTCTTAAGATCATGGGCAGCAGCTACATTCGTTGTGGGGAAGAGAGGGCTGGAGAGACCATGGGGGCCAAGGTTCACTGGTTTGGCTGGGGTGGTCTTCGATGGCACGGACTCCTTCCTTTCTTCTTCAGGTCCCTTAGAGGAAGAGCATTGATGTCCTGCTGATTCACTGCGGGGGGAATGACTTAAGATGCAGGAAGAGCATCGATCTCGTTGCAGCGATGAAGGACCTGCAACATCTCTTAATGTGTTTTGAGCCGACACTGGTTGAGAAGTTTCAATAAAGCAATATTTATTAACCAAATGATTCAATATTTATTATGGAAACACACAGTAGACACTTCAAGTAGACATGTTTTGACAGAAATGTAATGTGGTTTTATAACTTATGTGATATAACTTGGTAATGATATATATTCAAACTCACTAGCCCACACAGTTAATATTGAATATTGACACCTTTAGATTATTCTTATGTTTCATTTTGCAGAGTAACAAGTATAGAGACAATTCATTGCAGT